>JAQFXM010000359.1:0-53987 GCA_034693345.1 Entomobrya multifasciata
CGTAGCGTGTCTAAATAGACACGTAAATTAAATATTTTTTTACGTGTCTATATAGACACGTGGTACTAGACTGAATAAAAGGGGATACACCCACTCTCGACATTTTTTGGTTGTCCCATTGTTTGAACAAGCATCTTTCTAGATGTTTTTGAGTGGAGGGATACGTGATGATGACTTTAATGAGATCTCTGATCCTCTCGTTTTTCTATCGCATTGAAACTATTCAATAAAATGCCTGGTTATTTATATACTTGCAATTTCATGTATACGCGTTAGCTGTCTAAAAAGTTGTGTTTCCTTTCTTGCAATGAGCACCTGACATTTTGATTCAGTTTACCACACACGTTTCAAAATCCCCTGACATTAGAGATGGCGAAATGGTGTAATAACGTAAAAGATTATCAAGCAAACCTTTAAGTGTATCCCATTTATCAGACTGATTATCACAGAAAAGAGTCACAGAAAAGCTCAATTAGCACTCGTCTGATAAAAGTTTAGCATGTTTATGGAACACAACAGAAAGATACAAAAAACTGCTGACATGACATAAGAAACTGGATATCGATGAGATGCTTGTGTCTGATTTTTCTTGATGTAAATCTACCAACTGTACGCTGCGCTCTTGAGCATGCTATCAATTTCAGCGCAAACACTCGAGAGTTCCCTCTCTCGTTGGGAAAGTTTAAGTTTGTTTGGACATATCATTAGAGATTACATGATAAGTTATTTTGTCTATTTTGATCGTCTCTGTGATCAGCGCTTCTCTGTCACATAATCGCTGGATATGCGAACTTGAACAATTTGAAGATCAGAATTACAACATGCGAGTAGTAACAATCGAGTTGAAATAAAATGTAGAGCGGTTTGCTTTTCTCTAGCTTTTAGTTTTTTTCTTGGGGGTGGGGGTGGTGGATAGCTTTGCTGGGCTTGTGCTGTGTAACTTTCAGTTGCGTTACAAGCATTTTGCAGCAACCACATCTCTCTTTACACTCACACCACCGACTTTACCATCTTTTCCAACACGCATTTGGCTTGCGCTTCTCTTGAAAAAAATTACAAAATGTCCATATTCTCTTTAAGCTTATCATAATTCCCAATCTTAAACAACCACACAAAGATACCCGATACGTTTTTCTTTTGTTTCACGTCGAATAACAATGGATATACTCACATCACCATGATATATTGAATTTTTAGCAACTCTTCACCATCTTTATTGCAAAAGTAAATACATTTTACTTTCGTGGGGTCGTTTTTTTGTTTGTATCGTGCGTTTACACAAAAGTGCGATAAACAAGAACAACACATCAGCGCAAGAAACAGCGTCAAAGGGTTGAAGGTTACATTCGATATTTTCAGACAGAACGTTTACTGTAGTTATTAGAGCTCTTATACACAAATAGGTTTGCAAAGAGTTTTTACAGACAACATATATTTTTATGCTAATTAGTTCTTGCAATTTTTGGGTACTAGAAAAGAATAAAAAGAATTTTTATTCCCAATAAATATCGTCCAGAAACTTAAAACTTTTAAAAATACGATCCTTGAGTCCATGTGTAACCTTGATCAATTTCAACACATGAGGAAATCCGATCTAACAAAAAACTGAGACATCCCACGACAATTTTCGCTTTAGGTAAAATATTATTCATGTATTCACACTTCAAAGGAAACGTCTCGATTTACCAGCACAAAAACAATACAGCTTTCATCAGATACCTGGAATTAATTCAAAACAAAGAGAATTATTTCGAATTTTTATAGATTTTAAATTCCGATACATCCATAAAAAATAGGGATTTTGGTTAGGAAATATCAGAATTGTCTGTTTTTAGCATAAATGTTATACAATGCTGTTAGTCGATGAAATTCGATCACGGATTTTTGTTCAGCTGCTCATGCTCATCACGCTTTCAAAAATCATTTTGATCATATCACCCCGAAACATCAGTATCGCATAACATTAAAACAATTGCGCCAGCAAAAATAAATTCAGAATAGAAAGCATACCAAGTCAACATATGTACACCCATGTTTTTGTTGGACTGACGGAAAAGCCGATAGCAATCAACCTTGAAAACCTCTCAAGAGAGAAAATTGTCAATGCGCATTAAAATTAGTTTAATAAATACTGAAACTTTACACCGTATTAATTTAATACAGGGACCTTCCTCCTTTATGCTAAATAGTCGCAAGTAAACCACTTGAGTAACATCGAGAGACAGTAAAATTTTAGAAGCAAAACCTACCCTGGTTTTCTCTTCACAATGCTTTATTATCACTTCTTCCTCATTTCTCGTCCTCTCATCTGAAAGCAAATTGATTCAAATGTATGCAAAACGCTAAACGCACATTTGCATTGCACAAACATTTTCAACTAGCAACACTCACAATAGAGAAAACCCGCGACTAATGTTTCTTCAGACACACATCCAAAACTGCATTTTATCAACAAGACTTAAAATATTCGCCCCCGATGAATATATGTTTAATTAATCCCGTAATTGCGACCACAAACCCGCCGATTCTTGAACTTGCTTATTCAATATCGATTCGCAATAGCAAAGGAAAATTTTCTCTAGTAGCCCTACATTCTAGTGAAAACATATTACCATAAAAAACTATCAAGTAGTGCCATATCCCTATTCACCCCATCCCGTCACTTTCCAGAATAATATTAGCATACAATGACGTTGATGATCCATCCGTGGTGTATAATTTCTAAAAATTCCCTACTTTTCCCCTTAAAAATTCGGTTCATAACGTCTTTGTTATATTTTCCCCCAAAAAAACTTAACCTAACTTTGAACAAGACACATACACTTAAACGCATCTTTTCTGATTCCCTGCTGATATGCTCATCATCTTCCTCATCAACATCCCCATTAGATTTTCAAATTTCCTCTAAATTTCTTATGCATGTGCATTCATTTATTACTTATGTACATAATTCGATCTGAAGAGGAAAAAGTAACACACAAGTTTTTTTTGCTGTGCCACTCATCATGATAATCACTGCGATATTATTCTTTGTTGTAAATGAAGGTTAAGTGACGTGATCGCAGTTTTTTTTATAGATTTATGCATCATCACAGCATTCACACTTATTTTGTAGATTTTACAAAAAAAATTAGAAACATAAAGTTTTTTTAAAACCAGAGAGAAGGTCATATGAATACACCAACCAGTTACTAACTGCATTTCACATTTTCAAGGAAAATTTCCACTTCAATTATCCAAGAATGCACATAAAGTTACGAAAAAAATGCACCATATTTCCTCTAAAAATATACTCAAACAATGTATCAACGTTGAACAACAATGTATCTCTAAAATACGAACAACGATGCCCACTAAAATTATACCCATTCGCATAATGAGCATCATTACGCATCATAATGCACCGTTTTTCATAACCCCCATTCTCCGCATTTTATTACTATCATTACCGACTATAAAGAACACTTGACTGGAGCGGCACCATCCAACCATCAGTCCATTCACCATTTTTCTCTCTTACCATCATCGCCGTCATCATAATGTCCGGTTGTACACTCTTTTCGATTTTTTCTCGGGGGCAATGTGCTATGGGCTTTTGTTAGAGTAAAACCAGACAACTTAACTATCCTGTGTGGTGGGGGAGGAGACCTAGACAATTTTCAAGGGCTGATTTTCAGTAGTGCTGCTGTAGCACTAAAGTTAATACTCAAGGGTGTAGTATCTTTCTCTGTAAACCACGTTCTTTATCGTTTCAAAATGATATCTTCGTTTGCTCCAAAAAACTGGGTCGAAGTTTTTAGTAAATTATTCTATTAGGAGAACGTACACGCTCATTCAAACGTTTTATTCATTCATGAATTGCAACAACGGAACACATTATCCAGTTTACTGTGGTTTTTCCATCTTAAAATTCCAAGTAAAAACTCGCCCTCTCTCACACAAAATGTATCTAGCTAACTCAACTATCCCGTATTTTATACAAAATTATTCGGGCTTAATATATTTCCGCACACACTACTACACTCGTTTACAACTTCCTTTTCCCGGGTGTCTGAGTTTATATAAATGCACATAAATGCATGATGATCAAGTTAGAAATTATAATGTTCGCTGGCGATGATGCTTAAAACTGCGGGTCTACATGGGTTTTGTTATGCAGTGTGTGTACATCTTATTAAAATGTATGGGATGAAAATCATAATGAAAATTACGGCATAATCATTTGAAAGTACAGTGATGGTGCTGCTACTGATGAAAATGTGGCAAAATGCCTTTTGATTATGCATGTACATAAAACTAACCTTGACCGCTAATAAACTTTATGTGTTTTGGTTTGTTGATTAGTCGTCATAAAAAATACATTTAGAGGCTTACAATTCAACTTGATTTTTCAATTTCAAATTTGTTATCACTGTTTCTCGACTAAACTTATCAGCAGTTATGATCAAGAAAGATTGGTATCTTTGTAAATATAACAAGATATGTGTTAAAACCGAATTACTTTTAAAAAATCTTTTAATTGAAACGTGTTGTAAAACAAAAGTTTTTAATAAATTCGCGTTTAAAAACGTGTGTGATTGCTAATGCGTACGTATGAAAACGTATAAATTACTTGACTAGATAGTATATCATTAAAGTTGTCGTCACCTGTGACACAAGATGTAAGATGGGAGCGAAAACGAAACGAAACAAATGAGAGATTTAAAATAAAATAATTTTTTTAAAGGAACGAAACACGTTAATGAGAAGCGTGTGGAGTGGAACACAAGTTGTGTTAGTGAGCACAGTAGGCGGTAGATATTCTCGTTTCTCTACACTCAAACGATAAGTAATACATAGGTTTCTTTCGATTTAACAAGAAATTATATATTTTAAAATGTTCGTATCATTTTAAAAATATGAAATGGAACCGTTTGATTTTTACCATCCCCGAAGAATGATGATTGAAAAAATGATAATAGAACGAGAAATGGCAAAAGGGCAAAGTAAAAGGGTTACAAAGTGTGTTTGATTTTTTTTGAGGAAAGGGTTGAAAAATAAAGTTTAGTCTCTCCGAGTCTCCAGGAGATCCCAATAAAGTAACATAAAAAGATCACCTCCTCACGACAACCTGAAAAGATCGTGAGATTACCAGGTTTGCACACTGCTGTGTGCTCTATTGGAATTTTCATTTCATCAAACCGATCATTTTCAGTGTGACTTATTGATAATTTTTTTCTGGGGAGCGTTTATTTTTTTACCGATCATGATAACGTATCTCTGTTATCTGTCGGGAGAAAAAAAGCACAAACCAATAACCAAAGGATTGTGCCTTGTGCGTTGTCTTCTCAAATAGGTTATAATCGACAATGGGAGGTCATCGTGACAGTCAATCAATTGAAGCGTATAGTACCAAAAAATGCACATAAAAATCCGAGTGAAATGAATTGAATCATTTTCTCTGATTGTTGCACTCATCATCGTGATGATATTTTTCTCTAAAAACCTCATCCGTTACAATTTTTTTCTACCCGACATCATGATCAGTCTCACGGTAAAGTTATTAAACATTATCACTACACCATGACCTGCGTGCACTAAACCGTGATGCTCTTTTTTGTTAAATTTTACAAACTTTCTTGTGAATGGGCTTTTGAATGAAAAGGTGACGCAGGGGAAAATGAACTTTTTATTTATTGGTTTTGATTGTTGACTCTCGTTACAATTGGGTTTGATAAACTTTGGTGATTACGATCGGGATCCTTTTGTTGGAATTGACTCTTGGGGTCATTTCAACCTGTGGAGTTACTGAACAATTTTTATCTATATCATAATTGTAATCAATTGTCTGCACACCTATTCATTCAAAAACCAGAGTAAACTATCATTCAAATAAATATCCTATGCAAAAAACGAACAAAGAAACTTTTCTCTCCCAAACGAAACCCGGAAAAGTTGACAAGAATCCCCGAAAGGCGACACACCTATCACCCGAAACCGAATCTCAACCACTTCCTTATTGCACATCTTTCCCATCCCATCTTCCCAATAAAATCTAGAATTCCCCCAGTATCCATCCGCCGACATTCACACACTCACGTTATTCACCAACAAACCTTCTCTTGTTCATGCTACCAAAAATCCACACGTCTCCCGTTACCCCACACCATCTCCTGAAAAATAACTTTTTTTTATTATGCTCTCGTTTTACACAAAACATCTCATACTCTCTGCCGGTATACAAAGCATGTAAAAAAGCATCCCATGTTTTTAACACGACCATCATCATATTCACCATCATTACTTGATATCCTCACACCAACAACCACGAACATCTTCTGCAGCAACGTGAAACCCAGCTTTTCAGCTTAGGCATTTCGCTGTTGAAAATTCCTTCAAAAAAGGAAAAGAAGATGAAACTTGGTCTATTTGAATGTGTACATGATGCAGGCTCAATATATAACATAACATTATGCTCTCACTCTACCTACTCTTAAAACATTGTAGCGTATCCAAACAATGTGTAGTTTGTACAATGCAATGTGAAGGGTAACCCTACCCAAGGCGGAGCTCCAACCCACCAAAATCCAATGGTGAGGTAGTCGTGTAACTGAAAAGGGTGGGTTCCTCAATGGCGCATTTGGAAAAAAGGCCGAACCTATTCGTAGGGCTGATACGTACTCACACGTTCACAATGTATTTTTCATCACAGTCAAAAAAGATGCACACATTTATATGACGACGTTACACGCTAAAAAACATGAGAAACTCTCTTATGATCTCAACAAAGTTACAGAGTGAACGCATCATACAAAACCACCACACAGCTTTGTTGAGAAAACTTGTTATTCAGTCAGTTCTTGTTGGCAAATACACGCGAGTGTGTGTGTTCCGATTGTACTCGTACTGCGCCAGCCAAATACGCTTAAAAGCACTTTTTTTTTCCTTCTCCCTAACCAACAACCAAACAAAAAAATTTATTCTTTGCAAAGCTTGTTCTCCAAGTTGAACCTTACGAAGAAGAGAGCTTTTTTGAAACACAACAGTATATATAAAGCTTATAGAAAATATCTCTCCAGAAAACACACATGCATGAGCAGCCTTCTCTCCACACACTCGTCAACCCTTTTTCTCTCCAAACACACATACAAAACCCAAGCCACTGTCTTATTCAAACATATAATCTAGCTTTTTAAAAAATCACGAATATTAGATGTGTAGGCAAAAAAATAAGTATAAAAGCATGTGAGTGAATTCTCCAGGAGATCGCGTATATCATCTTCATATTATTGTCGTGTGTAAAGAAAATGTTTTGTATGTGTGTTGCTCACAGTTTTTTCCTTGGTTGGGTTTCTCTCCTGGATAAAAAGTATATCACATTATCATGTGTGTTTTTGTAGTTGTGTGGTCATCACCAGAAACGCCAGCATCAACAACAACTCGCAACTAAATCACGTTGTCTCGCATTCATCATCTGCACAAGCTGCCGAATAAACCAACAAGCATCTTTGTTTCAAAATACATACACTTCAGATGCTAAATGCAAATTTTGATCAAACATACAAATTTTTGACAAAAATTATATCTTAATCACTCTTCCGCTTGTCAACTGATTTCCGGCAGCAGTACATGCAAAACCGTTTTCAAAATTTTTGCATGCAACTTAGAAATTTTTTCAAAGTGCATCTGTCTCACATAACTAAACACACAAATTTTTCTGTAAAACTGGAAAGTTAAGTGATCCATACATTATCAAAGTAAAAAAAGCAAGTTACCCCTCAAGTGTCACTCCCGCTGACAGCTAACGAGACAGTGCATCCGTTTTACATTTTTTTCTGCACTGTTGACTTTGACTGATAAGTAACAACGATCTTCATCATCGTTCTTTAATCTTGATGACCAAGTTGTCGTTTGTGCGAAATAAAATAAAAACTGATATGTGAACTGTTCGCACTTGATTGGGTTATTGACAGTGAGTAAACTAGTTCGAGTCGGCAGGTCATTTATTTGCTGCTGTGTTTGGTGACAGGCAGGAAAACTGATCGACTGTTTTGAATCTTGAACAGAAAAAAAACTCTGATAGTGATGAACGAGTTGACCAACTGAATTTTTTGTAGATTGAAAAAGTGTGATCATAAATTGAGATAAAACTCTTATATAAAAAGTATACTTTTTAAAATATATAATTAATTTTTTGTGAATTCTCGGTTGTGCCAAAACAATTTGTACATTGAATCAATTTACTTTATGCAAAATAATATATTTGACTGAAGTTAAACGGCACTTGTCACTTTATTTAAAAAACGAAATTCGCTACGAGAATTTTTGACAAGCAACTTTTTCAAACAAATTTTCGAACATTTGAAAAGAAAACTGAAATGTTATCAAGTTTTACGACCAATTTGAACAAATTCTTGTTCGTGTTTTAGTTCTAGTGTAATAAACAGTGAAGGCAGGTTTATATCCTTTTTCAGTTATTTTTGAAAAAGTTACAGGAGCTTTGAAGCACATCTAATCACCTGCAAAGGGTAAGAGCTGCATAAAAACTTGCATTTTTTTACACACACAAATAACTTCTTAATTAATTATAAATCCTTTTTGTACAGTTCATCATGAATGGGTTTGTTAAAAATATTTGTACATTTGTACATAAAACATATATTTTGATTCAGGTTTTTTTTCTTCATAAAATGAACAGTAGGGTTATCAAAACGCATTCGTTTGAAAAAAGAGGAAGTACGGATACAGAATTTTTATATAACCCGTCCGTTTACTTTTGTTCCATGAATGCATTTTTGTGTACTTTTGACTTTTTCAACACATAGAGCTTGTATTCTTTTACGGTAGGACACGTGCATATATGAAAGGGTTCCGGTTTCAAGCCGAATGAAAAGCCAACTCTGTAAAAAAATATGCATTTGTAAAATATTATTCCGATTCTCATCGGGTCCGGTTTTATGCGTATTGTTTCGCATTTATTATGAATGCCCTTTTTTGTTAAATGTGTACACGCAGTTTATCATTGTAACTTTATCCAGTAGTTAATTTGTCTGTGTTTTGATTAGTAACACTAAACAATGCTAACACCACCACCGTTACAAACTTCTTGTTTAAAAAAATTCCATATCTTTTACCACCACACAAACTCATAAAAAATATAAATCAATTTGCATATAATGTTTTATTAATCAAGCTTTTTTATCATTTATGCGCATAAATGATTAAAATAATTTTGTACTCAAAATCATTCCTTTTTGCATAAGGCCAAGGAAATTCGGATACACTGTTTTTGGCCATGATTGAATGAACAATATCTTGTTATGTTACTTGAAAAACCCACTAATTGAATTTTTTCTAAAAATCTCATTACAAGACAAAATGTAATTTTTATTAAGACACCTCTCCATATAAAGTAGATTTTACACGTAACAACAGTAGCATCCGCTCGCTCGTATCTTGTCATCTTTTATTATAAAATAATCATTTTGCAGAGAAAGAACAAAATGAATCAGGTTTGGCAGAGTCAATGGGCTAATAAAAATCTGGGTGGCTTATTACTCTCTTTTAAAAAAGGAGCAAAAAAAATTCATTAGACTTGTGCATTAAATTAAATTTTGATGATGTAAAAAAAAACAAAAGCTGTCTTGTTATTTGTTTCATGACTTTATGTACACAATAAGTTTAAGTATCATCAGTAGTGCATCTCCCATCCCATTCACAATCGTTTTTAATAAACCACTCGTTATTAAATGAGATTACACTCACGAGAGGATGACGATGATGATGTGAATTATTTAATGCGTATCGTTTTACATGAATGAGTCTGATTTGTTGTTCACGTTTTGTTTTCTTACAACTTCAACTACTTATTGCAGCTGCATTACGCATCTCTATAAAAACTTTACCAGACACTGAATTCTTTTTTTGCAGAATAATTTATAATGAAATTGATAACATGGCAAAAAAGCGTTTTTTTAATCGTACAAACTAATAACTAAACATAAAATGTTAAGCTGTTGTGTAGTACGCTTATTACAACATGTAGCTTGACCATCTTTTCAAAATGTTTGTCCTTCACACTTTTCAGCTTGGCTTAAAAAGACACACACAGCCAGATTAAAAGTTTTTTTAGTAGCTTGTTGGTGGTGTGTTTTGGTTTTTCGTCTTCTGTAACATCATATTAGTCAATAGTAAACAGCAAGAGGGCAAACGTATAAAAGATGCACTTGGCAAAAAAGTTTTGTGAGTTGACTAGACAGACAAGCCACATGAATATGCATGAAAATGAACGTGAAACTTGTCGTGGTGAAGATGAAATGCTGAAAAAAAGTGAACTCTCGTATATGAGTACAGATCACTAAAAACTACCTGGCTGCTGGGCTGGTGTACATCACACACGTTAAAATAAATAACTTTTTTAAGATGACTTGGGTGCAAAAGAATGTTGAGCATTTTGTGTGTGAGTAAAGTGAGCAATGTTATTAAAAAAGCGCGTACACAAACAATGTATCATATTGAAGTTGGTCAAGCTCGATTATCACCCATTCCTTTTTTGTCTCTGCAAATTGGGTAATTTAAACTGAAAAGGAAGGATTTGCAAGTTCAAAAGTGATGTGATGTGTTGATGAACAGGTAAATCATTTTATTTGACATTGTTGTTGTTTTCAGAGAGAAATATGTGCTGTGAGCATGATGAATGGGTGATGATCATTTTTTCTTTGGCTTGATATGTTTAGCTTATCATATCTCAAGAGTGAGAGTTCTTGTATTGGTGTCTGGGTTAGTTTTTTCTCTCTGGTATGCATAAATTGTTAGAAAATATTTGATGATGACTCAGGTACACTATAATTTAAACGTGATTTTTTAATTGGTAGTTAAACGCGTTTAATGGGGAATGTAATACACACAAACTGATTCTCTTAGATTTATTTCCATAATAAACCGTTAAGTTACTAGAAGAGTATTTCCCCTTTTTAATCTTCAAATGTATGAAAAGTACACACACAAAAGTAGGTTCCCATAATAATTCGTTAGCATAACAGAATATTTTAGAAAACCCGGATAAGCACACAATAGCGTTACAATCACAATCCTAGTTTAGCTTTGCCTATTGGTTGATTACACAAACAGAGCTGCGTTCAAAAAGCAAATAAAAAAAGGCTTACAGAAAACTCACCCATTGTACGATACTCTTTGATTTTTTTTTGTAAAAACCAACATAAGAGGATGTATGTACTTACAAAAGAACCCGAAAATATACACAGAAAACTTTTGTATGTTTTTTTAATCAAGTTATTGTAAAAAGCCTGTGATGATTGAGTACCCTTCAGTAAACAGGAATAGTAGAAACGATTCCGGGGGAATATGCCAAAGCGTTGATGTTGATAATACACCACCGCTTTTGTTGATTTGTCACAAAATTCATAGTTGTAACTTGACAGTAAAGTATCATTCGTGGCTAATTAGGGTCTCATTTGGACAAGATAACAGTGTAAAAGCGGTGCAGTGCGGTGTTTCCTTGTTTTCTCGGTTTCAGTGTAAAGTTCAGGGAACCGAAACGGAGTGATAGTGCTAACACGACACATTTCACAGAGAGAACCGGCGAGAGAGAGAGAGAGGGGACGTGCATTATTGATTGCGTGCCATAATGTTCCGCAGTGGAATCGTTTGGTTAGTTAGGCTTTTTCTCTTTCCATGCACCCCTGAACATGGAGTGTTATGAGTATGAAAAATTGATGAATTGGAAAATTTAATACACGCATATAAATGTACAGTTAGTAATTTGAACAAACGTCTCTAGACACTTTAACTTGATGAATTATGACAAAGTGTTAATTTGATAAAAAGAAAAAAAACTTTTTACTGATGATCGTGTTATTAAAACGTCATGTTTTTTAGTAAACTCTAAACAACTTCATCTTGAAAAAAGTGCGTGTAATTTTATACGTTTATAAGTACGTTGTAAAGATGCATTTTTTACAGCACTGCCTGAGCATAATCCACACAACCGGAAATATTAATAAAGATAAAAAAGTTAAATTACGATTTACTACTGTTCTTAGCGTAATAAATATGTTATGTTATATCGCAGTCATCGCGAGTATCATGGGTTGTTTGGATATGAGAAGGTGGTTCATTTTCATTTTTCCTAATCATATCTACACTTTCGTATCCATCACCGTATCTTTAACGTATATCATGCTTTTTTTACTGGGAAAAATGAGAAATATATATCCTTTTAGACATGTACATTTTTTGTACTAATGCCAAACAGCCCATTTTGTTGTGTGTGAACACCAAGAACAGTGCACACTCAGAGATCAAAGATTTTGATACTGTCGTGTGTGCGTTTACACAAATGGCAGGATGAATTGTGGGAATTTAATTTCTTTCGTAGAATACTTAATTGTTTTCGGGTTAACGTAAATACTCAATTTGTTAAATTTTTTTGTACACGCAGGGTTATGGGTGATGATGGACTACAGGGCTGGTAATGGAAATGAAGACATGAAGTACTTGATGCAACAACATCATCCCCACCATACCCCGTGGGATGTCAATCCGTGGGCACAGGTAAGAAAAAACATGCTAAAAAAATTTACTAGCTTTTTTGATCAATGTATTCTTGGGCACGTACCACTTCAAGGAAAACAATATATTGAATGTCCATTCATAATGGGATGCTCAAGGCATTAATTTTTGACAGCTGGACAGAAAATATTGTATTCAATCTTACGTTCATTCTTGAAAGAACGCGGCGCTGTGTCTTGCTGTTACGTGATAATGGTATTTTAACAATGAATCCCATTGTTACTACCTGGAGTTGTGTTTTTATGAACGAAAGAACCAATGCCTTGTAGCTATCATGAATGTATTGAATAGTTTATGATTGATATGTGGTTTGATAAAGTGTATACTTGACAGCGCACACGTTTCCTAACTCACTTTTCTTGCATTTTCCCCTCTAGGTAACCCCACCACCTCTCCCCCCACACCACCCCCATGCGCACGCGCACACCATCCCCACATCATCAAACAACTCAAGTGGTGGAGGTGGCGGAGGAGGTGGAGGAAGTCACCACCATGCGGCGGCAGCAGCAGCCGCTGCTGCTGCAGCGGCCAACCAACAAAACTCGAGTCAACATCACCACCCATGGTCGTCCAGTTCATACCTAAACGGAGGCAGTCCACTCCAACACCCCCATCACCACTACCCACATCCCATGAATGGAATTCCTATGAATCCAGGTTAGTTTTCTCATTTGTTACTCAAACCTGTCATCTATCCTCTCACACCGACTAGTATAATTCATCAAACTTTTGTGCTTCCTAAATATGGGAAACTTAATGAGTTCCATAAACCCGCGCCGCGAAACTATTTTTTAATTGTATCAACCAACAATACAACCTCCGTATTAACTTCTCGTTTCACTTAATCAAACGCGTGTGTGGCATAGCATGTGGTTTTTTTCTCTCTCTACTTCATAATAATCGACAAAAGTATGCGTATTGTGGTGACGCTCTCGTTCGTTCCTCATTCCTGAGCGTGCGTGTATTCATTAATTGTGCCAGCAGGGCGCATTTACACAGTGTTGGTGTATGAGAAAACCCGTTGCTCCATTTGTTTTCCGGTTTTCATTGTCAAACGAGAGTGCAGAGCGGCAGTTAATTGATCACTGGAGAAGGATTAAACATTTTTTGCATTTTCAAACGCATATTGGGGCAATACGAGGCAGTCAGTTAGCAGAACTGGAAATCACATTTCGAGTCAATCCATTTCCACAAAAGGGAAACCTCACCAGTTTCCTCCATTCGTAGAACCCCGCAAGTAATTTATATACCTCGCCATCTGCACTATTGAAAAGCTACGAGAGAACAGGAGAACCCAATGAATAGATGAATAAGAGTGTTAATTAAGAAGGAGTAATCTCACGGTCGAGTTGCTCTCATTTGTTCGTTCTTTTTTCTATTGACTTGTGTTTGAACACTCACTCAGGCTAGTCAGCTCTTTCCACCGAATTATTAATTACACAAATAACCAAAATATCTACACGTACGAGAGAGAAAATGCGAGCCATAATTTTTCGTACTCATCATCGCACACATAAATCCATCGAAGCTATCGCCACACAGATAAAATGAATGAAGATCCACACGAGTCTTCTTGAACATTTGCTCCATATATCATTACGAGTAACGACGACAGATGTGCATTGTGAAAATAATGAAAGATGGTGTTCCGTGACACAATGATGCTCATGATATTATTTTGTCGTAGGTCAAATCCACCCTTCGCTCCGAGACCTCCATAATTCATCACCCGGCTCAGGGATCATGGACGTCCGCGGTCACGGTGATATGGAGGAAGACACCCCAACCTCAGATGACCTCGAGGCATTTGCCAAACAGTTCAAACAACGCCGTATTAAACTCGGGTTCACTCAGGCTGATGTTGGACTCGCACTAGGTAAGCACTTGCTGCACTTGACGCATGTTTCTTTGGTGTACATGAACTTGCTAAATACGCTCGTTTAATGAGATAAGCTAATAGAACACCAGCGTGGTTGTGTGTACATACCACACACACTGGCATAAAAGGATTAATTTTCACTGCAATTCTCACGAGAGAATCAATCGTTTTGTGTGCAAACAACCTAACGAGAAACATTTGGTTGCAGGTACGCTATACGGGAACGTATTCAGCCAGACGACTATCTGCCGATTCGAGGCACTTCAACTGAGCTTCAAAAATATGTGTAAATTGAAACCTCTTCTCCAGAAATGGCTCGAGGAGGCTGACTCTACGACAGGGTCACCGACTTCCATTGACAAGATTGCAGGTAAAGATATTTATGAAACATTTGATTTTTTAGCTATACAATGAATATTAGGCATATACGCTTATGCGATAGATTTGGCGATAAAGAGACAAGCAATCGTGAATGAGCTTTTTAAACCTTTTTGTGCTTTGGCTCATTGTGTGTTTTATTTTGTGTTTACAGCCCAGGGTAGAAAAAGGAAAAAGAGAACGTCGATAGAGGTGTCAATTAAATCAGCGCTAGAACAACATTTCCACAAGCAACCTAAACCATCTGCTCAAGAAATCACAGTACTGGCAGATACACTACAGGTAAGAAATCCTTTCAATACGCTTTGCAAACGCTGACTTGCATTGTACTCGCTTTCCGCTTATTAACTCGGAACCCTTGACTGTATCCCAACAGCTTGAAAAAGAGGTAGTCCGTGTCTGGTTCTGCAACCGCCGCCAGAAGGAGAAACGAATGACCCCGCCAAACATCCCCCCAGGCCACGAAGGAATGATGGGCCAGGAGCAAATGTACAGTCATCAACACATGTCCCCTCACTCACCGCCAATGTTGTCGCCTCCACCTCACCAACCACCCCAGCCACCACCTCACTCCCAGTCGTTAGCAGCCCACTGACGTCTACTCCACTCCCCCCAAACACCCCAACAGCAACTCCCCAGTACGCCAGATTCTGATTTGGACCATTGCGCATCTCAATCCTCAACGAGAACAACCTCGATTGTGGTAAACGGTGGAAACAGCAGCGGGAGTAGTGCCGGTGGGAATACAGGTGGTCGAACTGATCGTTCCTCGCATAGTCAGCATCTCCACCACCAGCAACATCTCAACGACAGCATTGCAACGATACCTACTCACCGGTCATCCTCCTCGTCGTCCTCATCCAATCACTCTCAGTCCCACGTTCACAATCACGTTCACCAGCAACTTCTCGCCAACAATCTCCAACTACCCCACAATCAGAATCTGCAGCAACAACAGCCGCGTCACCACCAAAACCATCACCATCATCACGCTCATAATCAGCGGCAGCAAACCCATCAACTTCACGATTTCTCCATCCACTGAGTATCATTGCTGTTGAGGTCCCCCAATATTCCTGTACATGAGAAATGAATCGTCGGATCCCGTACGTCTCTTTTTTTGATGGACAACTCTATAAATCTCTATGTATGCCAGTGTTTTTAGCTAAAGCCAGTGAATTTATATTTAGTATTTTGCAACGATAACACAAAAACTCAAAGCACTTTAATCTCTTCAGTTGATGAGAATTCCTTTCGTTTACGTAACCGGTGCTCCCCATCATCAACACATCTTTATTTATTGTACGATATGGTCTCCATATTTCATTCCATTCTCTGACCAAAATCATACCCAAAGAAACCCAAATGCTTTACACACTTTCTTGATGACTGTGGTGTTCTAGTGAGTTCTCAGTTTTTAAACACAAAAGGACGCTCATTCCTACCGGACCTTTACAAACCATTCAACAATGACATCAATGCAACTCGGAAGTATTCCTTCTCATCAAATGTCCGATCTTCAGCACAACTTTAAAATCCACCCGAGCGTTTTCTTTCTCACACTCATTACAACAAGAGCATCATCATCATCAACCCGATATTTTTACGAAACAGTTTGATTTTTTTGTTGCTCAACTGAAAAAAGGTAAGGTTGAAAAATTCTCACTCTGATGATTTTTTCCCTCTATAAAACCTCTTTGAACATTACCGAAAAAATAGATTTATTTTCCCGGTGATATGAGTATACTCTATTTTGACATTTGCTGAATTATGAATTCACGTATCTCACGACTTTTAGGGATTCAGTCGATTTTAATTCGTTTTTAATTCCAAACAATCATCGTTATGTGCCAAAACAATTTTTTTGAGGTTTTATTTTTAGTGAAATAACAACCCAGTAGTGATTTTTGCAATTTTACTTCATTTACATAACTTTATACTTCACAGAAAAAAGGGTCGTGTAGTAAGTTGGTTCTCGGTTTATAGTTAAAATGTCAAGTTTGTGTGTAGTGTGATTTGCTAAACATTCCCAATGCAAGAATGCATTCCCGAGTTTTTATTTTTAGTCTTTGATGAATGTTCATGGTCAGTTTTTTTATTAAGTTTTTAGCTAAGGGAAGTGTTCTTTTTTACATCATTAATCATTCCAAGTATCAGGAGAAAAATTTCTCGATTTAAAAATTCCAGGAAGGATATAAAATGATAATCGTAGGCGCAGAAAAGAAAATGCGATTTGAAAAGCGAGAGTTGTTTCCCGTTTGATAATGGACTAGTCTTGTGAAGCCAGCAAATTTTAATAATTTAAGTTTAAATAATGAGCTAATTATTGTAAGATTGTAATTAAGTAGAATTTTTTTGTATAGGTAGTGATTTTTAAATGGAAAATAGGTGTGTATACTGTAATGTTTAGGATATATATACTATTGTACTTAATGACCTAAATGTTTATGTTAAGTGTAATTTAAAATCACGTGTACTAAAAAAAATCTTAAGTTTCCTATAAAGCATTATAGTGATCGAAGGTAAGATCAATCTATGTAACATTATACGTATAAGTTAGAAAAATATTTCTTGGTGAAATACATACTACACAACCAACGAGTTAAGCTACAAAAACAATTTTTTGAAAAAACTATATGAATAAGCCCGTTGTATATAATATTAAAATAATATATATTTGAACATAATATATTATACAATTATATTTACTTTTTGTTAGGACAAAAAGGAACAATTTGATGATGATGAAAAGGAAAAATTTCATGAAAAAGAAATAATACAGAAAAAAACGTTGAAACAAAAAAAATAACACTACTACCTGGAGTTTTCTTTATCTTTGGAACCTTTATTTATCTACTTAGCATTTGAGCACGTACGCAGTTTTTTAATGATATTCGCCACGCAATAAAAATTTGTACGAGATAATGCACGAATAATAATGATAGAAAAACTGGAAATCATGTAGACTGGTCGGGAAATTTTTTTTATACAAAAACTGAACTACATTTCAAGAAAAATGGAGAGAAAAAATTATTTCTAGACAAAATACCTGACACTTAACACATATATGCAAAGCAGGGATAGTCAAAAAAGTAAAAATGCAAAAAATGAAGAGAAAAGAGGAATTCAACTGATGACATGATGACGACGACAATATAAGATTGGCAGTTGGCATTTTTTTTGGCAGCAAGCTTAATAGTAAAATACCCCACAAGTATGCTCAGCACACTGAAAATATGTGGCTATTGTTATAACTGGTATGATAGAAAAAACACGATTTACCACACCACTGACTGTCGAGAGCAAAACTTTTATAATATGTAGAGTTGTAGTAGAGACACGCGCAATACGTTAGGTTAGGAATTTTTATTTCAGTTTTGTTACGAATGCATCATTTCAGGCTTATCATGAACATGTTCCACACAAAGCTGTTTCTCTCTGATATTGAAACGGGTTGACTTGCTCAGTGAGTAACAAACGTAGTCACAAAAGAGACGATGAAAAAAAACTTGATTTCTTCCCATCATGCCATGTGACAGGAGAAACAGAGCAAAATTAAAAAATGATCAGGGTCTCTTGTGCACACAGCAGTTAGCTACCAATATTTTTTTTGACAATCTTCCCAAGCAGAGAGTTTGCAAATAACCGATCATCATCATACCAGAAATGAAATATCGAGTTCATCAATTTGACAAAAAACATGATATGATCGTAAACAAGCAGAGAGGGATCAACAAACCAATAAGTTTTATAAGTCCACTTACTCTACATGAACACTTTTTTATCTCAAACAAAAATGCCACAATATTTACGAGTTTTCTAGTTTGTAGTGCTAATACGTGCAAAGTAGTAAAAAATGAAAAAGTGTAAAAAAGCGCATTTATTTGATGGCGTGTTAAAAAACGAGCAAAACATTTAATATAACAGCGTTTGATTTTACTCTCTTGTTCTCACCCTTCGACTTTTTTTTAATCAGAAAAATTCCAGTGGTTCGTAGCATTTTTCTAGGCTGAGGTCATATGCAGAATGCAGACTTGACAATAAGAGAGAAAAAAACCATAAAAGTCATACCACAGAGGCATCACACGACAACACTCACTAGGACTCTTGTCAATAAAATCGCTACCGTGTAGTCAACTGATCAATTTATGAGATTCGCATGTGTGATAAGTAGTAGCACCCCACAGTATTTTGTTTCATTAAAATTGTCGTTGTAACTCGCTACTGTTTTTAATTTACTAGTTATGAGTTTAACGTGACCAATTGACTGGGAGAGACTAAATTACCGGTTCAGTTTGTAAAAAATGCTAATTTCTTCAGCCCATCTTCTCAGGGAGTGGTGTAATACGATCATATACGAAGATTTGTTAAATGGGTTGGCTAATAATTTTTATTTCTAAAATATTCAATATCATGTATTTAGATCAGTTATAGGAATGTCGTGTTGAAAAAATGTCTCCTGTTGATTTCCGTTGTTTAAAAGCGTGTCAAATTTTTTCACAAAAAAACATTCACCAGCAAATAAACCTTTCCATCTGCGCACCCTTCATTGGTAACACAAAAGAGATCCCGTTTTTATTTATGTGCATACTAAAACCGATACAAAAAAATACATTTTTTTCTCACTCTCCTTCCGTAACTAACACCATAACTCTTAAATACATTGCAACTTTACCCGAGACAAGTTGGTTATTTTCGTATGTACATACATTATCAACGCGAATGAGTTTTAATAAGTACGCAGCCCCTCTCTAAAAATACGTGAGTGCATTCAAGCATAGTTGCAGTGATGATGTGTCTCAAGCTTTCTCTACAATATTTTTGATTGTGTCATGTCAGATCACTAAACAAGAGGACAGGAGGCTAGGGCAGAAAAAATTCTTTTGCAGAGACACAAAAAAATATGTGACGCATGGTAAAAACCAGGCAGGGAGAGCAGATATTTTTTGTACCCGATAACACAAAGATTACTTGCAATTGTTATCAATGCGGGAATTTTTTCTCACAGGACGAAAATAGCTATAAAAACTAAACACCAAAAAAAACTTCATCATCCAGAGTCCTTTGTACTCACCTTTTTCTGAAACTCTGAATAAGGTGGTTGCTTGTCAGAGAGAAAGATTCATTGGAGTATGGGTTATTAGAACGTAAAGGGAATTAAAATCATAAGAAAAAAGGTAGCTTATTTTGATGATGAGAAAAAACGGATATGATACGATGATAAACACACACTTTTGTGTGAGTATGAGCAAAAACAGTTACAACGTAATTCACTGGTTCTTAATCTATCAAGTTTTTTGGTGATGTGTATATTTGTGTCTACTTCTTTTGTGCGTAACCAAAAAGTATTTCCCCTTCATCTTCTCATTGTCATGTTTGTTCTGGAATGAAATTTAACAAAAAAATAGTACATGTATCAAGCAAAAAAAAAACTGTATGAAACGGACTTTTTTGTTTGGATCAAGTCTTGTAGTGCCTACGCAAGTGTACGTGATGCGATTGTACTGGAATGATATAACTATACGTTTTAATTTTATGAAGGGGGGATACTTCATGACGGAAGGTGCGTTAACAAAAAAAGTTCTGATTAAAACTAGCATGTAGTTACGAAATGTTGTGTAAGGTAGGATTGGAGCCTTAAAGGGCAGTAGACAAAGAAGCGTTTCCTTTGAAATATAAATCCACCGGTAGGAAATGGAAGAATAAGAAAAAAATATTAAATCCAACTCTTTTCCTGATCATATCAATGTTTGACGAAGAAACACGTAACATCATCGTACTTTTCGAAATGAAATCAGAGATATCAGTAGTAAAGGAGCACTTACTCCAATTTCTCAAGAAATACTACCGTTTCTCCGTAAAAAGTTATGAGATCAAAATGGTGTAGGTAGCAAGTATATCAAAAAAGTTTAAAATACGTTACTTAACATTTCAGTGAAGATCTTTCACTGGACAGCGTGTATATTGCGGCAACAAAACTTT
Source organism: Entomobrya multifasciata (assembly GCA_034693345.1). Lineage (NCBI taxonomy): Eukaryota > Metazoa > Arthropoda > Collembola > Entomobryomorpha > Entomobryidae > Entomobrya > Entomobrya multifasciata. The sequence continues at coordinate 20,810 of JAQFXM010000359.1, forward strand.
CAAACGTTAAGTTAGGGTTTTTAATGCAACATTTTTTCTTCATGCTTTTTTGGTCAGGTTTAGGTTACATCAGAAGAAGTTTTTTTGGGAGGTGGATGGAGAAGCGACCTTTCTCGATATAACTTATTATTAATCATGTGAAGCAATGTAGTTATTTACAAAAGCACGTAGACGAGTATACCAGACACCAGGTTTTTTTTCTAACACACACCTGGAAGAAACATTTTCCTTGAGATGCTTTTAATAAAAAAGTAAAATGTTGCGTCATATAACGAGAGATCACGTATATATGCATATAATTATATACATATTCAAGTGAGGGTCACAACCCATATATAAGATTTTAAACACAAGAGATTTTCATGTAACATTGTGTGATCGTCTCTGTCTCGAAGCTAAAAAAAAGAGTTACTTTTGTAAAGGAATTTTATTCACAGTTGTTCAAGGAAAAAAAGGTGAAAAAAGGGTTAAGGCACCAAAACGACGATGATCCTATTCTTAGGCTCTTAACTTGACAAGGCACAAACACACACGCATGATCTACAACGAAAGGATTTTTTTCTGGTGCACTTTTTACTAAATTGCGATCGAAAGAAAACGTATCTATTTTTTAGATTGTGACCGGTGAGTAGTAAAAAACCGTATTGATGTGATGGATTGAGGTGCGGTTCATTCTGTGATGTATAACAGATCATGATACGTACGCTATTCTCGTACGCTTCTCTCTCCGTGGGAATCGTATAGTTTCTTTTTTTGGTCTGTTGAAATTGTTTCTTTTACAAAATTGTTTTTTTGTACGATACTTGGTGATCCTTAAGCTTTTGCTACTGCGTTCAAACTTGAGAAGGAAGCTCTCGTCAGAGAAATTTAATTTTTTTTATATCCATTCACCATTGTATGTTCTTTTACGATTCGTTGGTTTTTCTTGTTGGGATATACTAATGAATTGATGAATAAGGTAGTGGAAAAGAGTTAACAAAAAAGGGTGGTGCTTTAATAGAAAATCGTATCGTAATAATGTCGCGACGGATCAACAGTAATCATACTTTTGTCTGTTTGAAAATTCTCGTTGATGAAATGATGATGATTACGTGTTATTATTATGATGGGAAATTGTTGTTTTGTGATTGTGTGGTAGTGATGCAATAAAAATGTGAAAGGATTGATCCTGGTGAGGATATACGATTTGATGAGTGGAAAAAACGTGGTGTATGGAAAAGTAGATAACTCGGAAGTTTCTAAGTAAAAAAGGTTAAGTAAACGATCGCTCGATGAGGTCAAGAAAAAATATTCTGACAACTCGGCAAATCACTTTACTTAACAAATCACCACTTTTCAATGTTTATTTGAAAACAATCATTTTGGTAAAAATCCACCAAACCACACACATGCGATTTCTAAAGCAAGTTTTTTAAATCAGCTGGGTTTACTGGTCAAATTGAAATCTTACATCAGCACTGAACCATGATACATACCTGTTTTCGTACACATGCATGAGCTACTACAATCTTCAAAAGAAAAATATGATTAATGACCCCCTTCATTGTTTCATGACATGACCATCAGTCAATCTCATTTTTTGTTGCATTCCTTTTGACATCAAGTTCACCAAACAGCAGCAACAAGCCAGACAATACACACATTGCTGTATGATAAGAGGTTTTTTTGCAAACCACACATGATGAGTCAAAGATGCGAAATGGGTTTTAAATACGTTATCTCGAATAAACCCATCAGTTGCATTTACCCATCCATAATTCCTGAACAATCTTCCCTTAAAGTATCCTACCTATCCAGTGACCTTACAAGAAAATCGCAAACACGCACTTAACCTTGCATGCTAGTCCACAAAAACGCGTTCCACTAAACAAATAATGTTTTCAAACTCTCTTTTCCCCAATACGCAATAATCCATCGATCTGTTACCCATAAACTTACAAAAAAACTTCAATATAATTTCCATTTATTGATTGCAACAACAGTCGTTTGAACAAAAAAAAACTAGGCTACTCTCAAACTCAATATACAATCTTTTTTTCCCCAAAAAAAAACTTCAATCCTCCACCAACACTGGAAAAAAGCCCAGAAAACAAGTTAGTCATACACCCATACAATCCGGTTTTTTACTCTCTAGAGAAGCTTAAATAAAAACGCATTATTTCTGTGCTGTGTACAACTTCGCATGGGTGTTATAGCTAAAAATGTCATGTTTAAAAAGAGACTCTATTGCACCCAAAAAAATACAGAATGCACTACCACTACCAAGTTCCTTTTTTATCCGAGACTTTTCTCTTTAATTTATGTGCATATATATTTTTATGTGTCCACCTCTCTCTCTCTTTTCCCATCCACCACCGCCACTCTCACAAAAAGACTCTCCAGAGTATTCCTTCATAAAAAGCTATTCTTTCCCAGCTTTTCTGTCTCTCTGCTGAGTACCCCCGCACACAATCAGCAAAAGGAGCACTGCGGCGCGGGTACTCTCTCTCGGCTTGATAGCGGTGTGACGTTTTTAGTTGCTCTCTGCACAAACTTTTGCACACAAATCTGTGTACATTTCGCGGACAGAGACCTGCTACACAAGAATTTGAAAAGATAATAAAAATGTATTGATAAGCGTCTGGTATACTCCCTTCCCCGCGATCAATAGATATTACCATAAAAGCATTAAAGTTGCAAAAACTAGTGTGCATTCAAGATGCACTCTCTGCGGTAATGCATTAAAGTCTGCATGGGTCAATGCTTTGTATACAAACCCAACTAGCCTGGCTGTCCAGCTAACCATTTAATTGAACAAAAATCATCATTTCAATCTTCTCGTACCCACGTGAGTGCATATTAAAATTTATGTAAATGTGAAAAAATTACTCATCTAAGAACATTTTATACTTGAATTCCCTACTGCACCACCAACCAACCACCACCGCTTCATAAACATTTTCCCCAATTTCCCCCTCTATTCCTATTCCCCCCGAAAAATAAAAACTTTTCCTTTTTTCAGCAAAAACACACGATTTTTGTTCCAGCACTCCCGAATGTCCCGATTACTTTACATGTTCTTTAGCTCACAAGTTTTTAGTTTTTTTTTCTCCAGATATTATTACTGCCGCTGCGTTACCAAAGAATAAAAGCAGGAACTTTTCAGTAAAGTCAAGGCAAAAGCAAACCAGCCATCCAATGATCCAAGCACAAAACATCATCATGCTTACTACCAACCACCGCCACACCAAAGTTACATAGGCACAGTCAAAAAAGTAGAGAGAGAGAGAGAGGAGAACCCTCCCAGAACACGAGTTGAATACGAAATAAGATTTTTCCTTTTGGATAAAAAATACATACATACAATGCATGCATACATATTACATGGAGAATGCACATAAGTGGCAAGTATTATTTTTTTCTCTTCATGATGAAGCTACGGAGAAAAGGCTGGTTACTGCTGCGAAATGTATATATATACCCAACATGATGTGTATCGTGTGTGTGTGTCGATATGATATGTACATTAAAAGAGAGTAGCAACAGAAAAAGCAACCCCTTTTTCCAGCATCAGACAAACAACAAAACTAAAACCCAACCACCAAAAGCAATTGCTTTTTATATGCATACTAGAGAGTTTGTACGGCAAGAGATCTTGGCTTATTTAGTTTTTGCTGGATTATAATATATATGCCAAAGTCCCTGTGTGTTACTCACCAAAAAAACTCGAAAATATATAAGCATTAGTACTTCTTATTCTCCATCGTATGACACACACACACACAAGTTCACTCAGTCAGTCGACACGTACGTACGTAAAACCCAAAGGCAGCAGGAGCAAAAGCATATATTCTTTTTTCTCTCTCCGTCCTCTTCTTCTTCTTCACTTCACTTCTCTCTCACTCAAATATACTTTTTCTCTCAACCAACATAATAGCTCATTCAGGTCACGTCCAAAGAGACCAAATCTAAATTTTACGCGTATCGTCTGGAAATGCATTTTCCTTCTTACTCTTCTTCTTCTCTCAAACCTAACCAACTTCACTAGCTTATATTGCTTTTTCTCTCCAACTACCAAAAACACTCTACAGCGAACACAGAAAGAGAAAAAAACAGTACAGCTTGAAGAAAACGAATGAACGAAACACACGAGCACGTAAAGTATAAAAAAAAATTGTTGGACAACCTTACTCTCTATAGGATGCGATGGCAGAAAAAAACGTACGATTTTAAGCAGTATTTCACTACAAAGCCATAAAAACAGCTACTTTTACTTTTTTTAAATATCAGGAATAAATGTGAGATGAAAAATCTAAAAAAAAATCTTTAGCTTGTAGCTTAAAATTAACAGAATATTTGATCCCCGTAACATTTAACTAAACTCTCCTCATTTTTTAATAATAACCCGATAAGATAACTTTGAATAGAGTCATTTGAAAATAATAAAAATACTCAAAATCTCATACCCGCAATTCCCAACCAAAAAAATGAATAGCTCATCAAAAAGAACAAGAGAACCAACCACGTCCATCCACCAAACCATATCATCTCAAAACAAGCAACCATCCACTCAAAACAAAATGACACGTTACGCTTACAATAAAACGCTCCTAATTTCTCATAATGCTAGGTTTTCTCCCCAGAAAAAAAATTGAAAATTGTACAAGCTCAAGTGACACACACACGCGTATTCCTCTCCTTTTGTCAGTCAGACCAAAAAGCGCTCTCGTAATAAAGCTCATCATCATCGCCGCTTTTGTTTGTCTGCCTTTTCGTTTTTCGTAATAAAGTGTTGGGTATGATGTTATGCCATACATTCGTCAGTTTTACAGTCGGAGAAAAAAAACGATACGTTTATTGCGAGAAATTTCGTGTAGTTTTGTGGTTAAGGCCAAGAGGTGATCATCGTATCACCACAAAAAAATAGCTCCTCTAAGCACTACACACATGCTTATTACAAACCTACTCAACGTAATTTTGCCCATATTCAACCATTTTTTACCTGTAGATCAGCAGAGAGAACAGAAGGAAACTGTGTGATGACTTTATGTGAAACATATCGTGTGTGCATCGCACTCGTTATCCCATGTGATCACAAATGATAATGACGAGAGAGCAAGCGTGGTGGTTGGTGGTGTTGATGTATATCTCTCTCTTTGACCACGCAAATTGTTCTTTTCATCATTATCTATTATCTTTGTGGATTTCTGGACCTCCTCCAATTTATTTATTGCTCGTAAGAAAAAAAGGGAGAGAAAAAAAGCAGACTGGACAAGCATAATGTTTTGTTATGACATTTTATTGAACACGCATGTGTGTGTGCATGGGAAAATTTGGAATTTTAAACTCCTGAAAAGAAAATGCTCGCGTTAATATCGTGTTACTTTAAAAGAATCGCATGTCCTGAAAAAAATAGATTAGCATAAAATGTCGTCATACTGTCTGATCGGAACGGAATATCCTTGAAAAAACCTTTTGCGTTTGTTGCACAGTTGAGTGCAGTGAGTTTCTCACAGACTCTTCTTTTATTTCAAAAATTGTTATCCACCTTTTCCTGTTTTTCATGTGTCACTTTCAACGTGAGGGATGTACTCTAAAGGCGGGTTGGAAATACACTCTGAAACATGCCATTTTAAAACTCATTATTGGTCATCAAAGAAAATGGTATCGTGCGTTACCTGTTGTATTGCTGGGTGGGTTGTTATTTTTGTGCTCAACGCACTCATATTTGTGGGGTAACGTGTAATTATTTTTATAACTCGGGTTAAAACTTTTAAAATGACCAGACCGAAAATACCCCCTCTCTCACACGATACATTCAAGGAATTCCAACAATTTTTCAAGTAGTTTCGTAAAGTAGTCACTGATGATTCAGCGCTTTTCCGTATCTTTTATGGCTAGCTCGTAACCTCTTTTATTTATCGAATTACTCGACTAAACACTCTTTGTACTGTAGCACGCGTTCATTTTCTACAAAAACACATCCCCACGATTAATTCAACAGCTCATGTTGTCATTTAAATACCCAAACCATACCCTAACATCATACGACCAAAAAACCTCATCACGACGATGATGATGCCACAAGTCAAAATTAATATGTGCATACTAAAGAGCCCTACTTAAGTAAACACTCGCGTCTCTGTGTTTTGATGAGATAAGAAAAAAGTAAACTCGCAGAGAGTTGATGATGAAGAACAATATTGGTATTAAATGCAGTAGCGTTGCTAAACAGAGGATTTTATTTCCCCAACTTTTCTGTGTACACAAAAACTTCCTCTCTTACGTCCTTGTGTATAAAACCCTCTCATTCACAAAATTTAAAGTAAACGCATATTTTAAAAGTTGCGTACTTGAGTGAATAAAAAATGAATCTGTGTGTGCTGAAAAGAGAGAGCGTAGTGAAGTGATTAGTTAACCGAGTTAATTAGTTGTTCTGCCTATCTACTCAACACGAAAGAACAAACTAAACAAGTCTTCACGCAAAAATCTAATGTAGTTAGTGTGTCAGGCTTTTTAAAATACGCGTAATAAAACTAATATCCATTAAACGTGGTTCCTTCCTTTTTTCACGACGCGGTCATTCCTTTACCACGGTCAAAGAGGTATCGATAACGTTAAGGGAAAAAAATATTCGCAGCTAATATAAAATCGAGAAATGGGTAGTAAAAAAAGAATTAAAAAGGTGTTTAAACGATTTTTATTATCTGCGACCCTCCTCGTTGTAGAAACCTTAAAGTATTGACGTGTCTAGTTGGGTTTATATTCTTTCGAAACCCCATTTTTGTAAGAAAAAGACATCTGCTCAATCCTCATGTCAATGATGCAAGGAAACTACAATTGCAAATGCAACCATGTTTGCTAAAAACCTTTTTTTCGCAATAATTCCATCCGTTTCTATTACAAAGAACCGCTTACATATCTTCTCCTTCTGCGTATCAAGATTTCAGAGAATAAAAACTGCAATATGTTGTGTTGTGTACAACCACCAATAAATTTTATATGCTGCCTAAAACCCATTATAACGACTTTGAATGCACTCCCGCATAATAAATATATATGACAAGAAACTATTCATAAAACTTATTGCTATTACGTTACTGCCACCAACCACCACCACACAAACCTTAAAACCACCAGCTAGCCCAGGTACAAGGTAAAAATCAAAAGTTTGGGTATTCATGATGATGAGAAGAGTTTTTAACCAGCACTTTGCAGCTGAGTTAGTTAAAACGTAGCTGTAAAAGAAATATGAAGAAAAAACTAAAAGTCTTTTTTATTTCTGTAATATTCAAAGTCACAATGCGATGATGATGCGATATGTGCTGAGAGAAGATGTGTGCACCATGCAACATTCCATAATGGCACTCCCTTCCTTCTCTTATAACAATCGCTTATAACGCTCTTTTCATTCAAGATATAATAAAGCGAGTGTATAATATTTTTATAGAGAGACAAGAGGCAAAAGGTGAATTTCAGGTTGACTAGCTGTTATGCATATACGTAATAATATAATCGTTTTGTCGACGGATGAGAACCACGTATGAGCTGATGTATGTACACCTTTTAGGAACAGACAGATGAGATGAGAGAGAATACGTGGTGGTGGTGGCTAAGAAGTTGGAGAGAACACATCTTCTTCGTCTCGAGTGTTGTGTTCGTTTTCTTGTTGTTATTGATGTTGGTTAAAAAGACATGATGATAATAACGCTGCTGACTCTAGAAACATCATGATCATCATGCCACCACCACCATTCAAACAACACAACTTTTGTGCATTCTTTTTTGTGCATCTTATAAGGCTTATTTAGGTAGTTTACGTGGTATTATTGAAAAAGGAGAAGCGACCAAGTGTTTGTACGATTTTCATCTGTGAGACGTTCATACCAGTTGTTTCGTTACAAAACTTGTCTTGTATATGACTTGACCAGCTGAAGAAGAAAACTCAAACGAGCAAAAATGTTTTCAAGAAAGTTTCTTTTTCGAAAAAATTATAACGTCAATACTTTCTCAAAGCAACATGCAGTTTTCAATACGCGGAAAAATACGCGACAGGTAAACCTGCTAAAATACAAAATATGCATGTATTTGAAAATTATGTACTGAAATATTACTTCCTTTGAAGAAGCTGAAGCAGCAAGCATTATTAGCCTTTGGCACTGTTAAAAGTAATAGGTCTGGTATTATGAGCAACTGTGTGGCTCTTGCTTGCACAGGTATGCGTATATAATAATTCTTTATAACTGTTTGATGCACAACATGAGACAGTGATAGGGATTTTTTCTCATTTCAGCGTTGTTCACTTCAGGGTATGGGTTGTTAGGTAAAAAAGGGGGTAGAAGAGATGCAGGGACGAGATTACAGAACTGCATCGTCTTCGAGGTCAAATGAAGAAGGGGAGAGAACCCTATCGTAGCTACCTGTTCCATGAGTTTTGAGATGATGCTGACGTGTTTGAGTGTTTTTTTGAAACCACTCTTTGTTTTAACATTTGTTCACCAAGTCACCTGCCCCTTTCTTCATGATTAAAAGAAATTGTTTTCTGTCAAAATGCACAGTATTTTTAACCATTTCTTCACATTTAATTCAATTGTACTGAAATAACAGAGTAAAAAACTTGTTAGCTCTACAACACATTATGATAAATGAGTTGACCATTAAACAAATGAAAATTGTTGAAACGGAAGATTAAAAAAATTCGGTATCGCTTTATCGTGTGTTAAAGGGTGATGTGGGATGGAGAGTACTATAAAAAAGGTGATTTTTGCTTGGAAAATGCTAATTTACTCGATTTACTTATGAGTGTACTTTACAACACTTTTTATACGTTTGAGGCGATAGGGAGAAGCGGAAAGACATAAATATTTCTATCAATGATGATACACAATCGTATGCCTTTAGGGTGTACTTTTTTTGTTCGTACACACCAACTGTTCGTACAAACTGGACAGACCAAACGGATAAAAGTATTGAGTTGTTTGTGGTCCAGTTTTTTGAAAAAATGGACATTCACACATTAAAAATCATTAAGTATACAAAAAAGAGTGTTACATTAACTCATGTTTGTTATTGAGATCGTTCATTGTACTCGGTGTGTGTGTACAACATACTGTACAATTCATTTCATTATCCGTCCATTCATCAACGAATTATAATGTATATTATGCTTGTAATATGCAAATATACACGTGGTTGACTTGGTTTGGTTCGGGTTTTTTTTACGATGGTTGTGTGTTGCTCTTCGTGAATGTTAAAAGTGTTGTGTAAAATGGAACTGCTTGTTGAACAGGAGGAGTTTTTTTCTCTGCCATAATTTACGGGTAGCATAAAAAATTCAAGCTGGTGTGTAAAATACTGTGTACACTTGATAAGTATATGAGCCAGGTATGAAGTCGTGGAATATTTAATACGGTGGCATTTGCATTGTAATCAAGTTGATGAGATGAGGATGCTGATCAACATATGACTTGAATAGAAAATGAGTGCGGAAAAAAATATTGCGTGGAGAGAGTAATGAGGTGGTAGGGATGAGTGCAAAATCATAATCGTTAGAATGCAACTTTTTAATTTTATTTATTTATGCGCGGTGATGTGTTATGTAAGGTTTTTTGCATAAACGCTCGCCCTTGATCACACAAGTGCAATAGCCTGGAGTTGTTCTGGAACATGTGCATAAATTATACTCGGGTAATTCATTCATTGACCAATTTTGGAAGTGAATGTGAAATTACGAGTATCTTGGTGTCTTAAAGGATTAACTAATCTTAGAATTCTCTGCCATTTTGTTACGCTTCGTATTGTACTCCAACCACTTCATTTCTTTAAAATCCCTTTTTTCATCCCAACAAAAGAAAACGCGCATCAATACCGAAACGACCGTTCAAACTTACAAATTAGGTGGAACAATTGCAATTTCCACGGGCTTTCAGACCAGGATTAATCAGTTTAATGTTGCGAGTCTCTTTTTTCTGAACAAAAGGGGTGCATGCTGCACCACATTTAATGCGTTTTTATGTTCAACTATTTTAAGTTCTATCTGTTCCTCGCATAATTACGTTTTAAGATCTTTCCAGAAAATCTCCGTTGCATGTTTACAGGACTCAAGGGGATCATACTTTCTTGATTAAAATGGGCCATTCTTTTTACACGAATATTTCCGTTAAAAATGTGTATTTTCACTGGTGACAAACATTTTCTACTTGTCCACCCGAATCCGATCCTACCATTTTCAGACAAACCGAAAAGAATTTCACCGGCTAACGATTCCCGACAGCTCGAAGAAAACGAAGATCCTCCACACACATCTGCACTCGGTCACGTGCACTTTTACTCGCTTTTTCCAACAAAACTTTGCCTCTTTCCCTTTAGGTTGTAAGAAAACTATATACATCGTTGCCACAGGAACTCTGGATCAAGATTTTCTCCCGTACACACACACGAGTGCATTCTTATAACATCTCATACTCATTTATCCTTTATTTTGCGCATATACACACTACAAAACCGTATACTTAAACCCATTACCAATACCCATGCATATTACCCATCATAATAACACCACCACCACCGGTGCAATAAACGAATGCGTATTATAAAACCTACGTAACAACTGATCGCCCAGAGTCCCGGTTGCATTCTACAAAAACCTAACAAAACCTTCGTCATAAGAAGACTGAACACCAAAGAGGAAAAATATAAAAACGACTTCTACTCCACGTCCACACACAGCCAAAATGTTTTGAAACGAAAAGGAGAAGAGAGAAGCAGCAGCCTTAAAAAAAAGCTTCTCGTTCCGAAGAACGTGACCTGAAAGAAAAGTACCACCTTCACCCTACCCTCCACTACACTATAGTTTCTTCTCTATATCACGCATATATACACGATACACAATAGGGAAAAAACACCATATCATGAATATACATGTTCTTTTATGCAACGAAACCACCACGAAAGAACAACACCAAACACGTTCGTTCTAAAAAGTCTTTTCTTCTTTATAAAACTATGCTTCTCGTTTGCCGTCATCCATCCATCGTTCTTCGTTCGTCCGTGTCCTCTCACATCTCTCTACACAAGTCTTATACTTTTCGCTACTTTTTTCTCTCCCGATCCTTTTCTCTATCAACTCATACCATCTCTCATCCTCCGCGTTTCATAATACTTTTAATATCAATATACATACATATTCATGCGGCAAATACACCAACTTATTGTTTGACAGAGTATCAAAACAAAATGGAACGACAACAGAAATACTTTTTTTTGTACTATTATCCTCCTCCACTCCAGTATAAAAAGTTTCATCTATTATACCACACAATACACAAGTGTTAAAGTAAAGCCAGTGCTGCTGAAAATTCTTTGAATGTGAGGAGAATATTAGGAGAATGTGAGGATTTTTCCTTGACGTAAAAACACTCGTGTTTACGGAAAAAGAAAGGAATTGGGAAAAAAAATGTTTTTCATCCGAATAAGTTGTTGTGAGGAGGAAAAAGTAAGTAGAACGACAGGAAATAATAGGAAAAAGAGTGGGAGGAAAAGGGAGAATTTTTTGGTATGCTTTTTTGTGTACGCATACACACATCCTTAAGGGGTAAGTAAATCACGTTTTTAACGTATTTGAAAAAATACTAATTTATGCGCATATTTGAAACAAATAAAATATTTTTTTGATCATTTGAAAAGAGAAAGTCATAACGTTACTTCATTTATTACCGTTCGTATCCGTTGCAGCGTAACACTTTACCTTTTGATGAATGGATCGCGCGACAGGTTTCACTGAAAAAAGGATTGGCACATTTTTTATACACTCGTTATCATGGAAGGCCATCTTATCATGATCATTTTAATAAAATACGCAATAAACTATTGTTGATTTTTTTCTTGGTCGCATTCACTCTCTGAACTCATTTTCACAATATCAAACTGTCAAGTACGAGAGTATTTTACTATCCATCGTAGAAAATGTCATCATGATCATCATCATCCAGTCAAGTACGCACTTTGCATTTTATTACGGTGATGCGCGCATCCGACCAAATGCAGAGTGCACTCTCATAAATGAATATTAAAACAGCGTACGTCCTACGGAGTATACACACACGAAAGAAGACGACAAACTAACCTTGCCGGGTTTTTGGTGTAATAGACAGAGTGGCGGTGGTGGATGGATGCAATGATGATGGTAGCCCAAGCTTCACCACACAGTAGTGACTTGATGTTCAACGAATACCTCAATATGGAACAAAGTAAGCCAACAACTTTTTTTTATTAGATAGTTTTCTCTCCATATTCTTGCTTTTTTATACTCATTGATATGTTCTTTTATAATATTTGGTTAGTAAAGAATAAAACGCTATCAAACCACCTTTTTTAGCACTTTTTATGTGTAAAAAAGTTATACCACATATCGTGTGCATTTTTTTCAGAGAGTTTTTTAATAGGAAAAAAATGAGTAGTACTACCAGTTGAGTAGCTGCTGCTGGGAAGAAGAGAGTAAAAAAACTCCGTTTACATGTAAATATATGTGCATAAATTAGAGAGACCGAGTTTTTATTAGGCCTATTATTTTATTATCGGACGATAGAACAACAAGTTAAAACAGACTTGCACTTGGGAGAAAACGTAATAAGAGCAAACATATTTTGATCATTTTAAAATGCACACAAATAATGACATGCACTCATGCACAAGTATGGCCAGTCATGGAAAATCATCAGAAAAAAAAGTTGTTCGTTTTTTTGCTTGCTTTTACTTAATGTTATGCTTGTACGCATGTACGCAAGCCCATACACACACTGCACTCAAAAAACTGACAGTATTAAGCTTGTTTGCTCAGCAGACAGAGTATCACCAGCCAATGCAGTGGCACTAGCCATTTTGTGAGGAAGCGTAATGGTTAGCTGTAAAGTACACCCTCGTCGGTACGGACAGTGAAAATGCCTGCCTACTAATAAGCAAATTAAGCGCAAGTGGTATGTGGAGCGTTTTTTTCTTCTTCTACTAAAACCCTAATATCCAGTAGCGTGTGAGTGTGGAAAATTTGGGGAAAATTATGATGATTAGTAGGGATACCAAGAAAGGTTTGGTATACATGCGAAAATTATTTTCTAGATTGTTTGACAAAAAAGCTGCAAAAAAATGCTTATTTGTTCAGCTGACCAATTTTTTTAAAACAACCTGTAGTAGACCAACACGCTGCGCACCTCTTACCTGATCCGATCCCAAGTCAAGATAAAAACCCAAGACAATAGAAAAAAAACACACCAGCTGATAAGAAAATGTAGTTTACCTTTAAGATAACCCATCCCAGAAAATCCACTTTATCACTCAAACGTACTCAAGTCTCCACATATTTTACACATTTTTAGAACGTATCGACGTAATCATAATGATCATCTCACAACATCATCGCTCGCGTCCACTCACAGAGAGAGAGATCCGATCAAGCAGTACCGCACCAAAAAACACATAAATATTACGACTCGGCGGTGGTGGTCATAATCTCCATACTGCCCTGTTCATTGAAAAAAAAATCGCTTATTGAATTTCATTTTATTGTTGATTCACATCTTAAACAATTGTGTAGCGAAAAAGAAACTTTTTAGCGAAAACAACAAAAGAGCATCCCACAAAACTCATATAAATCACAATAAAAGTGTAAAGTGCACAAGTAAAGTGCACAATAGCCTATTACTATTAAACCATCATGTTCATCGGTTGTTGTTTGTGGTGTTCAAAAACTTTACCACAAGTCAGGCTACTCTCCGCTGAGCGGAGTACATATAATATGCTAATAAAATAACAAGTAAACATATATTTATGTAGTGGTCAAGCGTACCTGTCTTATCATCATTATACCTATAAACCAGTGAAAAGATTCGTAATAATCAGACTCGAGAGAGTAGTCAGGCATTAACGTATAGGCATAGTCACTCGTTCAAAAAAAATCAAGAATCAAGTCTTCCATTTTTTTCTACAACATATCGTGATATTGTCGACCCAGTCTCGTCTTCTTTTTTAACGTGCAAGTTTATTTCAGCGAAATATCACGTATCGGGTTCTCTGCTGAGTTAGTAGCCAAATATTATTGTAATTCATTTATCAATTTTTCTTGTTTATATTCCTGGTTTTCTTTAATAAGTGATATTACTTAAAGGAAGAGTGGCCAGGTGAGTAAGACAGAGCGAAAAAATCCACAATAAAGTAATTTTTTAACAATCATAACATTTTTTTTCATCATGGGTAAAAGAGTGAGTTGGTATGCAAAACAATTTGAGATTTTTTGACTAGCCGATTCAATGTCCTCCAAAAAAAATCCTGACAACCGTCCTTGCCGAGTATTTATCAATCATCGCAGGTTTTAAAAAAGATAATAAAAATTTAACGTACAACTTGATAATCAAGTTGGTGTATAAAAGGGTGACGTGACTTGTAAGCTAGAGAGCTCCCAAAAAACTTTTTTCAAAAGCAAAAATCTTTTTCTTATCTGTCTCATGGTCAGTAAGTTTAACTCACTATCGCACTATCTTTCATGATTTTCCCGCAGATAAGGGTGCTTTTTATGCAGGAACGTACACACGTTATAAATTTTTCAAGAAAAGATGCACGCATACGGATTATTATGGTGAGAAGAGCACACGTTCGGGGTTATTGATAGTTTTGGGGGAATTAACAGGATTTAAAGACTTTCGTTTTTTCTAAACATTTTTGCGTAAAAACTTTAACTAATCTGTAAAAACCTTTTACCATTGCGTTAATGCTCAGATAAAAAAATATTAAGATCCCCAATCTAAAATGTTTTTTGACGAGCTACCGTGTAATAAACTTGTTAAATTACAACCTGCATTAACCATCTAATATTCTTGCCTTATCTATTTTTGATAATACTAAAAGACTAACCATTCCCCAACATTTCAACATCTGTAAAATTAATACATAATATTCTAAACCCTAAATTTTATGTGCTTATCATTACAAACCATTATCCCCCCAAAAATACTTTTTTTCTTTACACGAAAACCCATTTGATTACGATTATCATGATAACTTCGCATACTCACTGAGAAAAAAAACGAAAATTTGTAACATTAAAATAACACATACTCCACTCATTCAATTTTGATTATAAACCCATGAAGAAAAAAAAGCTACAATGATGAGCAGTCAGTAGAAAACTATATAGACAAGTAGTTATTTCGTATAAACTGGTGTAAAATGAACGAGTTTTTTTTGTAGCGCAGAGGAATTAGAGCTCTCTGTCTGTCTGATGATGATTTGGTAGATTGTTAAGAGTGTTGAGGCTTGTTGTACTTGGTCAGGTAAAGGTTTGTTCCGTTTTTTAATGATGTGGCTTTCTTTATACGTTGTAATTTACATACGGAGGAAAGTTTACGGGTATGCGTGTTTATGTAGCTGCAGTTGAATGCAGAAGGAAAGAATAATAAGCATAAACCGTAGCACTGTAATTTGTTGCGTAATTTAATTGAGAGTTGTGTACAAAGAGAACTCTCAAATGTTGCCCATCTCCGTCGATAATAATGTTGAATAATGATGGGCATGATCATGCTGGTTAGTCACTAAAGAACCATTACACAGTGTTTTCTGGAGAGGAAAAAAACATTTCCCATGCTGCTGTGTGTTTGGTGTATTTTCACAAAACTATTAAATTGTGGCTAATTTTTACGAATCATTTTCGCTATATTTTTTCGAGATTATAACACAGGAAAAAATAAACCCGTGTGAGTGAGAGTTTATTCTTTTCGGTATAATCGGTCAAGTGAATAACCTTTACGTTTGCATGAGAGAGAGCCTGACTCACGCTTCAATGTTCATTTTCTTGGAACTCCATCCATTTTGCCGCACGTTTCTCTTAGATGCACAATTCGGCTACACAAAGTCTGTTAGTCTTGGAATACTGAGATGATTACTAGGCTGGTTGTCGTAAATAATTATTATTTTAAGATTGTATATCACGCTATGCTGAGTTACCTTACGAATCAGAGTGTACAAAAACATGACGCTGTTTTATTAGCGACAGCATGTACGTGTGTTTGAGCCTCTCTTTATTATAAAATCGTGCAAAACTCTATGATTTTCTGAACCCATTTAATTTTATTTGCACAAATAAAAGTTTGCACAATAAACAGTTGTAAAAACGCTTTAGCATTTTATTAAAATTCTCTCAAGATCAAGATCCCACGTAACAAAACAGATATGTTTTGATTACGTGTGTATCAACGCCATTAACAATCAAATCATCAGGATTATTACGTTTAAATTGTATAAAAGGGTCACGATTCCCCTGTTTCTCTTGATATTGTAAAAAAAAGTTGTTTCCAGTCTGGCAGTAAATAAAAATAAACATAAGTGCTCTGTAGAAAAAAACATAATAACGCGATAATAGGCTCTTCCCGTTTCTACACCAGTTTTCGCTGTATGGACTAATCAAGCCACACACGTTTACATGTGTAGTAAACTTTTCTATGCACACATTTTTCAGGATAATTTTTAATAATATAATGTCGAAAAATACATGTGTATGCAAAGGGTTTACGAAAAATACTCCATTGCCACCATGAAGGAACGTAATAACTTTGTTTTGGATTTTTGTGGAGGATTTTTGAACAGTTTATCGAGGAAGTGTATTTTTATTGCATGCTTATAAATTGCACCCTGTCAAGTTGAATTAAACTTGATTTGTTTTTCTTCTCTCTCCACTTGACCTGTACGTTGTATCTTTAATTGCAATCAGATTTTGTGATATAACGCGAAAAAAAAGTCAAAACACATATACACTCCATCGACATAAAAACAAAGCATCGCAAACTGTCAAGATCCCAGCATCTCTCAAATTCATTACGACTATCTGGTCACTACTAACATCTCATGCAGTGATTATCCCGCAATGTCAACATGACTATGGTTCTATACAAGGCGAAAATCATTTTTCCCCTGATGTTACTACGCAACAAAGTAGCAACACGCGATTTTTTTATTTTTAAACCTGACAATTTACGAGAATGTTTTTTGAAAGTTTCAAGTTGTAAGACAAGAAGTCAAAAATGATTCTTTGGATCGTCATGGGTTTCTCGATTGTATGGGGGCAAGTAGCTTGTCATTTAAATAAACTCAGCAGTGTTTCTACAGAACATCTTGTTCTGTTGGAATTATCGTTTAAAATTTAAAACTCAGTGTGAACCAAATCTTAAGTAAACTTGCAATTAAACTATGTAGACGCATCCCCATAAATATGACATTTCAACATTACCTTATACGCAACACCAAACAGTACAATAACTCAACAAACCTCTCATCACAACGTACAAATCGTAAACCCAAACTTTTTTACGTATTTTTATTTATAATCTTACTCATCATTTAGCAGTATAATAATCATGATGTTAAGATGACGTATCAAGATAAAAAAAGAGCCAAAGAAAAGGTCACCCCATAACCCTAAAGTGTTTCGGGGTCAACAAGTGGGAGTCCATCGTACATACCTTCAAGCAACCTGCGAGAGAGTGTCACGAGAGAGTGTTTTATTGTACACACTAACGTTAATGTTCTTTATTGTTTCCCTTTTGAATTTTTTTTCTTCTTCAACTACAAATTGTCTTATAGCCAACATGACATTGGTTTGGTTGTTCTTCACAAGCTAGCGTACGAATCACACAACAAACAACACATTAACAATGACAATTCATGTTGCAACATTTTTATACGAAAAAAATGTCGTTTGAGAATAATCGTCATGTTGTTCATGACGGTCAACTTGCAATATCACACATATCATGCATATTTGCAGCAGCAGCACCTATCCGAG
Organism: Entomobrya multifasciata; assembly: GCA_034693345.1. Classification (NCBI taxonomy): domain Eukaryota; kingdom Metazoa; phylum Arthropoda; class Collembola; order Entomobryomorpha; family Entomobryidae; genus Entomobrya; species Entomobrya multifasciata. The sequence continues at coordinate 38,613 of JAQFXM010000359.1, forward strand.
AGAACGTAATAAAGAGACGTTTGCCGTAAAGCATTTTTGCTACAAAAGCAGTTAAAAAAAGAGGGAAAAGATGATAAACAGATATGAGGTTTACCCAACTTGCCATTTTATTAACATATTAGTTTATCGTGAGCTTTTATGTATTTTTTGTTAAAAAAGCACGACATTTGACAAGCAGCCTGTTTAAAATATCATGATCATCCGTACGATGCCTGATAACAGGGAAGGACGTTTAAAAGCACACAAGAATGCAATACGATATGGATGAATGAATAAAGTAAAATGATTAACATGCTTGAAAATTGTGAAGAAACAAAAAAAAAGTCGTTGTAAAAAAATACAATGTTTATACGCGTTAATATACGATACCCCCATTTCTCTTCTTCACTTCACCTGTCCTATTCCTCTCGCTGTCGTAATTTATTATTGCCACAACATTAAAGTATGCACACATGATGCGAAAAATTGTTTTTGGCTGTTGGGACAGCAAAACTGGTAGACGACAGGTAAAGATGCGAAAGGGACATCAGGACATTTTTTCGCAGATGATCATTTGGATATAAGAACTATCAAAACGATCATGTGTGCAACGTCACCAGATATAAAAAACTTCGAGTTATCGTGTACGAATCAGCAGCCGCAGCAGAAGCAATTACAAATCATAAAAACGCGTTACTAAACATTCGCAAGGTACATATTCACTAACCGTTTAGATACGTTTTTATTAGGTTCTAAGAGACATGTCATTCTACTATTTATCATATCTTGTTCCTTCTATCGGGCTTGGCCTGAGAAAAATATTTGCTGAATAAATGCCAGGTAAAAATGTCTAGATTATTATCTGAGCAGGAGGGGTAGAAATCTTAATAAAACGAAATTAACCAATTTTTAGCTTGTCAAGTAGACGAAAAATTACTGTTTTTTACAGAAATTAGGGAGAGTTGAGTATTCATCATTGTTGATAAAGCAGTAGTGGTTATTGGATGAAAGGTTTATGGACTTATTTACAAAGTTTTTATAGTACGCGTAATTATGAGGATTTAGTTTGTGACATTTATCCATGAACGTGTGTTTTTTGGGATAAACAGGTAATAAATATGCGAGTTATAAAGTATTCAAGTCGAGTAACCTGTGTACAGACAGACGACAGAGCTACATCATAATAGTATGATGATCAACCTGACATACCAAATAGCATCTTTGCTTCTGACGATTTCTCTGATTATATTTATCCGGTGACCAAAAAACCAGCAACGCATCATAATACAAAGTAGCGCGTTTTAAAAAGTTACACGCCTTATTGTTACGTTGTAACACGAACAATCAAAAGATTTTGATACGGTCATTACCATTACATTTCCTATATCCACCCATCACAGTCCATTCACCAGAGGAAAAAAGTGCAATTCATCGTGGTTCTCGATGATAGCAGTTTTTTATACTCAAGTGATTGATCAAGAAAACATTTGAGTTTTGAATAGCGTGTACAAAAGAGTTGAGTACGCGTTTTAGAATGATGGGTTGCTTGTGCCTTGTCAGGTGTACGCGTTTATTATTAGGGGTTTTGTTTGGAGTAGTCCATCCATCTTGGACGTTAAATGCATTGGTTGGGGATATTGTTGTGAATGGACTGTTGAGTTGCAAGTTGTATTGTTGTTTTCTTGGCGTGTGCCATGCCTTTGGGTTGATCATTTGTAAGACTGCTGACGTTTTTTTTACATTTTGCACATTTTTATGCTGACGAATTTAATTGTAAAACGAAAAAATCCATTTTCTAAAATTTATAGAGTGAGGTTGTAGCATAAGTATTGTAATGACAATAAAAGTCATCCTTCAAACTGCTACGGAGCGTTACGTAGGCCCGTAAAGATGGATAGCTGGGTTATATTACGACTGTTGGTGTGCCTGTATGTTCGAGTGGGACCCCAAGAAATACAATTCAGTAGTGAGAGGCTTCTGCTTCTTCTGATGACAGAGAATAATTGGCACAGTGAAATGACAGATAACAATGCATTACGCATTTATTATTTTGTTAGTTGTCACTCGACCAACTGGCGAAACACGCATTTTAACTGCGTTGTTACGACATGTTAGGCTGCCCATGTTAAATAGATGTGTTTTCTTATTTGGTAATGAGACGGGGATAGAGCGTCTATTAAAAGGTCTAGTCTGGTTATTGTCATTCATTCAGGAGTTTTTTAAGTGATAAAAATATGACGATCATGTTTGCATATGCAGATCAAATTGCAAACTAATTCATACTAAAACACGATTGCTCACAGCCCCAATCAGTAGCTGATATGGAATAGCATAAAAATATTTTTCTGAATGACAAAAATTATAATATTTTGAGAAGGTCAAGTTAGCAAGCTCATAAAACTGGTACGTAATCAAACAATGTCTAAAAAAATGAAAAGTCCAAAAAAGAGACCACGTGCTCGTATACGCTCGCGTATTATTTATGCACATATTTTAATATTAAAACCATCATCGTCGTGATCATGTTGGTTGATGAGTGTGATGAGGTTTTTGTGTTCTGGCTTTTTAAGAATGGGTATAAAAAAACGTGTACGAGCTTCACTTTTTGTTTCGTTCATTAGCTAACTTGTCACGGTTCTTGTATCTTTGTACAGTACTGCTTATAAAAGTATTTTTTGGTGGAAAAAGTCTGTATGCCTTATCACGTTTTTATGAAACGTAATGAAAAAGTCAAAATGAAATACATGACATTTGACGTAGCGGGTGGCTGGAAAAATTGTTGGCGATTTTTTTTTTTCAGCGTGGTGGATTATTTTTGGTGGGGGATTATAAGGTAATGTCGCGTGATCAAGAAGAGACAAGTCGCCTCGCCACATGGGATAACATTCATGTATGATCGTACTGCCTCCGCATTATTCAAACCTGATTATTTTGTTAAAACTGCAAATTTTTTGAATATCCCAGCAATCATCACCGGCAATGCTTCTTTTTATCCATGAAGTTAAACCAATCAAGTGGATGGGTTTACTCGGTTCTTAAATGCTGTTGATAGGAGAATCTCTCATTTTTATTGCAATTGTCGTGTGTGTGTGCACAATTTGGTTGTGCAGGATCAGAAAACCCATTCGAATGTGTAGTCGTGATACCCGCACAAGCCAAAAGTCAAGAAGGTGCTGTGTTCCCAGTGAATTATTGCCCAAGAGCACTTTGTCTTCCCTTCAAATCTTAGTCTTTCGAGTAATAATAAAAATGAGTTTTTTCTTATGATTTTTCATTCTTTTAACGATTCTTGCACATTCTCATCGGCGCGGCACTTGACTGCTGGTGTGGTTGTTTTTTTTGGCAATTACGTTTGTACGTAGCGCTGGGTAAGAAGAATATGTTTTTAAACACGTACGTGGATATGACCATACACCACACCTTTTTTATGCAGCGATAGGGTTTTGAGTAGAAATCTCGTCTCATCTTCATTAAACTTTTATCTGTTACAGAGGCGCACTTGTGTTTATTGCTTGAAGCCGTCCTCGTCATCGTCCACTACTCAAAAACCCTAATAATATTAATAACGTAAATGAAATAATATGTGCGCACACCGTGTGTCCGCCGAATCATTTTCATCCGCTTATCGTCTAGTACATGAGCTTGTGAGAGAAGGCTGTGCAAGCGTGATTATTTCTAGTGACCAACCTCGGCCAAGAAGAAGAAAAAAAAGTCGGAGGAGAACGAGCAAGCCAAACTGTCTTTTTTCGCTGTTGTTGTCATGATTGTTTGGCAAGGGAGCCCCTCAAGGCATATTACTTATTAGAAAAAAGTCAAAGGGATGGTTGATGGGATAGGCACACACAAACACTGCAAAAAATATACATAATTTTACTGGATGATGGGATTGGGTAAGAAAATCTTTTAATTTGATTTTTTTACAACACAACACAGCGAAATTAACATGCAAGGATAAAACTGGACCGATTCTCACGTTTCACTCAAGCTTGTGTAAAAGGCCCGAAAATAATATACGTCAGCCACCCATCATCATCCTCATCGCTTTGGTTTTAACAGCTGAAAACGACAGTTTACAATACGCATCCGAACATAAACGGCGAACATAATGGTGGTGGTTTTATTTGGGCATGGCATCGTAACCCTATCAAGTCGTTTTTAATGTGGATTTTTTTCAACGCATCACTTTCATGTTGTAAAAAATCTTACATTTTTGACTTTTATGTGGTGCTCTTCTTCTTCGGCTGTCGTTGTCGTTGTGTAATGGAGTTGTGAGAGAAGGACGATGTGTCGTATGGATTGGGTGGTTTGAGACGAGTACTCATGATTTTTTTTGGAAAGTTACATGTTAAATGAAACATTAGAGTATTTAGCACATTCGCGCGTGTGTAGCATAACACGATGTTTTGTTGAATCCCTTAAATATCATCACAATGATGCTAACATGCTTATTTCATCGCATTATCGTATCTTCACTATCAAGCCCAATTCCTATTTAGTGTTGGAACTAGAGTGGATCGTATAAAACCTGAGTGCTAGTGATACCACTAAACATATATAAAACGTTATAATTGCTTTTTTATCCACAAAAATGATAACTAACTATAATGGAAAATGGCAATTCACATCGTTTTTCTCAGGAATACTGCATAAAAATGCTCGTTCTAAAGCATCTTTAAACAAATGGGTTGGTTTTCTGGGATTGTTGTGAAAAAAGCACAGAAAAGAAACATATAAACGTATACACCTCACCAAATGCAACAAAGACGTGTATAAAAAAACCGCTCAGATATGTGCATAAGTTAAGTTGGTCCACAAAAATGATGGTGCACATAACTCTTGTTGGCTCATTCAGGTTTTCACATTCATAAAATTTGTTTTTATTGCCATTTTGCATGACACTTTTTTTCTTTGTGTGTTTGCTGGTGAAGTTCAGCAGTGAAATGGTAAAGTAGAATGGTCGTATATGGTAGACACCTTTGTATACGTGTTGGGTGTACGTGCTGGTATGATTGTCAGGATCTTGAATGGGTATTTCTAGTTTTCACGATTGATAGGCTTCGTAGTGAGTTATTTTTGCATGCATTTTCAGAATGCTCAAAAAATTGACACAAAAGCTAGAAAACCCCCTGAAGCCCTTCACATCTTCATTAATTCACATTATAACCAATAAAAAAATATCCTCATCAAAAACGACTGTCGGGATCTAACCTTTTTGACTACACAAATTCCTGCGCAAGACACACACAAAAGGAATCAAAACAACAATGATCACAATCAACCAGAAATCTCCCAAAAAAATGTTATGTCTTTCGACTTTCATAATAAAATGTCAGGATTTCATCCTTTCGGCATGTAGTATGCATATCAAAACCTCAAGAAACAGATCAAAACAGACAAAATACAGCATAAAATAATCGGCAAACGTAACTCGAAAGAATTTTTACAAAGTGTACATATCGCTATCATATTAATTCGACAAACAAACCGTCGTGACGGCGGCAGGCATACAGTGGCGGTTTTCACAGAAAAAAACGACTTTTATGAGTATATCGTACAGTCTATCGTTCAAACTCATTCAAACAAGCATCTGCCAACAACTTTTTATTCTCAAAAAAAATCGCAAAATACCTCACACCTTTTAATAAAATTCTCGACCTGGATTGACACATTGTGTATAATTTGTGAATCATGAAGTAAACTTCTGAAAAAAATGCATTTTTACATACATTCTTGTTATGTCGAACGTAATCATTCTCCATTGTGATTATACGATTTTATTCAAGGTTGACATGATAGGTTGGTGGGCTTTTCATTCATTGATCTGTGTGCAAAAATTCAAAGATAGGTGCGCTCATCATCACTAATCTGATCGCGTCGTTTGATTAAATTAAGCTTGTTTTTTGTTACGAAAACATACTTAGGAAAACTACGCATAAATAAGACAAACAACTGTGACATTGCAAATGTCATTTTTGTCTTGTTTTTGTCGTGTATTTTTAGATGCACCCGAAATAACGTTAAAACAACAATACGTCATTGTAACGATCTCCCCATCCAATTACACACTACATAGTTTTTGTACATTTTCCATGTAATTTTAATCAGCATACGAGAGAGTCAAAACAAGATGGAAAGTCAACCCATCACCGAACACCTCTCTACCGGGACAAGAAAAACTCTATCTTGTTTACTTCCTTACTACGCTACTACCCCGGGTGGAATTTATCCGATTTTTCAGTTTCTTCACACTAATATGACGTGTATAATGTGAACTATTTTTAAGGATTGTCGTAGTCCCGAGTAGAAAAAAAAAACGGTTTTTTATCTCGAGTTACAATCATATTCATTCGTTCCGTTGGAAGAACACTACACAAAACGCCGCGTTCTTCATCATCGCACACACACATCCTATCCCCTTCTGCATGATTCGATACGATACACCAACAACACTCACTCACATTGCATTTCGCAGAGCGAGAAAAAAAATCGCCCAAAAAGACAATTTTGTTAATGTTCCTCCAGAGAGATGAATGAAACAACGTAACAATATGGCTCACAAAGCGTAAATACTAAAAACGAATATTTCTTTTGAGAGGAGAGAAATGCACGTCTTGTAACCTAGCAATGATATTTTTTTCCACAACTATTACGTTCATTGCATGACATGCTCTATCATACAAAAACTTTTCTTAGATAAATAGTAAAAACGCGAAATAGCCGCCAGAACACTGTGTAAGTAAAGTAGCAGTTTTCGGTAGACTTTGTGGCGTTTTTTATCCCTCCGTATTATAATCCTTGTCGATATCAAGCTGACTAATTCGCTATTTTCTCAAGTTATATGATGAAATGATAAAAAATACGAAGTAGTAATCAACCAGTAATTTTTATTCATACGCAAAACACCATTGCATGTTATAGCTGTCTTCATCAAAAATGTACATTAACATGCATCAATGCATCATCAACGTGGAAAATGTTGAAGAAAAAAGAATATTATTTTTTTCGAATAAACTCAGTTGCATAGCCTTCGGACATGTTTTTGATTAGTGAGTGTTATTAAATAGTAGCAGATGAAGAACCCTGTTCAAATTGGCGGTGGTTGTTCTGCTGTTGTTTTGTAAAAAATACACGGTCACTTGCGTATGTAGCAGGTATGTTCAGAAAAAAATTACTATTATTAAACAACCGTGTGGAATAAGAAAGTATTTGACCAGAATCATCGAGTTTGATTGCTATCTTCGTTTGTATGTGTTTTCGGGCATTTCGGATGGTTTACGTACGTACCTGAACGAGTTCATAACATCTTGATGAATGCGGAGTCCAGAAGTCTAGTACTTCTTCACACTACAGTACTACTCATCTAAAACTCAACTTTGTTTCCATCCCAACCTTCTATCTTTTACAATCCCAAAAAAATGTGTCCCTTGAGACGTTCGTAAGATTACAGAAAAGGGTTGAGTACGATGCAATGGGAAATCTTTTTTTTACATTTTAAAAACCCATCATACTACGACAATTTTTTCCACAAAACGCATCGTTCGTTTTTTTAATTACAAATGATCGTTTGCCAAAACAGATCATTTTCACAGATAAAAAAATCTGCACCAACACGAGATCCCAATAACAGATAATGCATGAATATTCATGCAATGCACTTCTCTAAACTTCATCTTGACTCGTCTCTGTCATTACGATTATATTTTTACTCTTTTTGTCCTTTTTTCCCTCTTGCCCATCAACATGCTATTGCACCCAGAACATAACTACCCACATACTTACCCTTATGGCTAGGTCGCATATAAACTTCATTATAATTATAAAAGTCTATAGTTATAAAAAATATCTACTCGTTACATCTTCACTCTTATCAATCATACGATTGTGTAGAGAAAAATATATTTAAGCCCCCTTGAGCGATGGAAACTGGTATTCGGTCGGGTTTTCTTCGCAGGAGAGTGTCTTGATTCCATACAATGTTTCGTGCATTTCACAAGATAAAGTAACATTTTGATTTTTCCGACTTTTTTTCAGCTGATTCTTCCCCAATAGAATTAACTGTTAGAAACAAAAGCGTAATGTGTAAGCGTATCGGCCAAACCCATTAACGAATCTCTGTTTAATTTTCAGATAATCTTGAAAGATTAAGCTTGAAAGACAAAGACGATCAGACAAGCGTAAAAACTGATTATCCCAAGGTAAGGATGTCCCGTGAGATGAGCAACAAGTAGCGTCGTTGTGCAAGTTGCGAATTCACCTGGAATCTCCAATGATTTTCAGTGCCCAACAATAACAACTACACCCCCATCATCATCAACCCAAGCGTTTGTTTAAAAAAAAAGCTCATCGATAAATAGTTTATTTAGCGAGTATACTGAGCACAAACGCATATATCCCAAGAGTACACGACGTCCAGTCCAAGATGCACCTCTCTCGCCACAGGAACACCACGACACGACGCTCAAGAAAGAAACGAATTCTCTCTTCGCTGCAGAGAAGAAAAAATCGTGTGACTTATGCACAAGATCATATGAATATGCATAAATTTGATACACCTTTCCGTACTGTTTGATTTAGTGTAGAATATTATGGCCATTTTCACTTTGTGTTGTATGTGTGTTTCTCCACAAAATAGATAACGGAATACATAATAATATGGACAAAATAATGTGAAAAGTTTTTATTAAACATTTGGGTAGATATGTTATTAGAGGTTGATAGGTTGAGGTTTGAACTCTGACCTCAGGCTTTTTCATGCATTATTTTTTTTCTTTCGTACGCATGCGTTAAACTGAAAAAAATACCTCTACTTGATGCATGAAAAATAATACGTACATACGTACGTGTCCTCTTGTACTTATATACCTCAATCTCCTTCTGGCTTCTGGAGTTTTTTTTGTAAAAAATTGTGTAAACGTTTTTAATATAGAATCGAGTGTACCTGTTTATCCGAGTGTTTTACAAACGCTCATGTGAAGCACACACACTATCATTACTATTATTACACCGTGCTTTTCATTTTATATCGGCCCTTAAGGTACGTCACGATTTATTATCCTATCATGTGGTCGACAGGCGAATACAACTGCTGGGTTTCTGATGATATGGATGGATGTGGGGAACGGGGAAGTGGATGGACGATGGATGGTTGGAGAGTTTATGTATGGGGAGTGTGGTGGTGTGCATTATTATTTTTACGGAATTTTTGTGCTTTTTCAGGTGGTTAGAGTATGTGAATAAAATATTGGTGAATTTGTCAATTGTTTTGAATAATTTTAAACTTAATGTTGTTAAAATTGAATTGTCACAACACACATCTGTGCAGGTGAACCCCTAATAAACTCTAAAATTCATTATCCCCCAACTTACTCAAAACCCCATACAAACTAATTTAAAAAACCCTTCTCATTCATTAGAAAAGAAACCCAAAAAATGCACCACTTGCCACCAAAAAAACTCCTCCAATCCAAACTCATTTTCTCAACATAATTTTTTAAACCCAATTAAAATCACACTCTCGTTAAATATCCCCTCGTTTATTACCGCTACTTGTTCACTTCTGCCATACTGTCATCATATATTACACCCGAAACTTCCACAAAAAAATACACACAATCGCAACATTTTAATAAAATTCATTCCCCTTCTTATTTTTTCTCTCTTCCATCTTATTATGTTATAATCCATTTCCCCTTTGCCTTAGCAGTTTAGAAAAACGTGTTGCTCTGCTCACATTTTTGAACTCTCAAGCAGTGTGTTCCCTGTAAAAATTATGCCATAAAAGAAAATGAACTTATTGCACCAGACAGTCAGACGAGGATTTTTTACAGCACTAATATAACTCCCCGAGTTAGAGAATTCAATTAATTTATCCCAAGAGTCTAATCAAAGCCCCTTTTTCATTATGAGAAACGGGACTGTGCGTTGTTTGCTATCATCATTCATCGCGGGATGGGGAAACACGAGCTCAAATGATTTTGAACTGGATGGAGAGTTGTATGTTTCCAAGCAACTGCTTGAATGGCCAGCGTTACAATTTGCCAAGGAATAAAGAAAATCATATTCCTCACGTTCAAATCATTTATGCACATTTCCCCACTCATTATAGTAAACCCACATTTCACCCATCATCCTCAGCGAAAAAAGTCGCCACAACCCAAAAACTTCTTCATCAGCTCTTTTCAAAAGACCACCCCAAAGCCGTCATCTACTCCACAAAATTCCACGTTACCAAACACAAACACGCAAAAAAATTCACCTATCGACAAAAATCTGTCATATAATTGCAAGTAGCAAACATGCAAATTTCACCCACCAAACTCACACACCATCTCCCCAATCAACTGCACAAAAAAAGTGACGATTTATTACCCCTCAGTTTCGTTTTGGCAGTTGGCTGACGTTACGCGAAAAAATTTTCATACGGGAAAATTATTAAGTCTAAGAATCTCAGGTAAATGATCCTTATAAAAAGTCTTGATATTCTATACTTTAACGAGTTAAAAGCGTAAGCTTGAAAACCTGTTGGGTCATCTTTTAATTTTTCAATGCACTTATACCTCTTACCCATATATTTTTACACTCTCTCAAATCTCTCAAGAATCCCCCATGCACGAAAAAAATCCTCCGATAGTCAATTAACGCGGTAGTAAGAAAAAAAGCAAACCCTCATCCGCTACTGATCAACCAACCCACGAAGAAAATAAACTAAAATCATCAAAGAAAAAAAGCGTACCCATTCACGTCAAGATGGAAAAAAAGACGAAAGCGCGCTGTTTTTATTGTTATAAGCTTGTCTTTTTATCTTATTGACCATTTATGAAACGAGCAAGTTCCCAACAATGCAGCAGACAATAAAAGCAATGGTCAGAATACTATAATCTTCAAACAAGTCAGTTTTTTTTGACAAAACAACGTAGAGAAAGTTGTTCTTGTCCCCCATTGTTTGTGTTGACAAAAATTATTCAAGAGGACGAGACTATTTTTTTTTGTAAATTGTATGATTTTTTGAATCTTAAAGGGAGCTGCGACATTATAGTCTTGTGGTCATATAGCACAGTAAACTTATCAAGCGTTTTACGCTGACGACAAAATATCTATATTATGGCAATACAATACGCGTATTAATCATACGCATTTTTACACAACAATGAGTACTCTGAACAATGAGTTAATGCGGACCTTTTTTCGAACCGGTATAAACTAAAATGGATAGGTAGAAATGTTGAACCACCACCAGGAATTTTTTGCGTGTACAAAAATGTTTGGTGCAGTAAATGTTTTAAACTCCTGTCAAAAATGCTTCATGATTTGTAGTAACATGCTGGTATGGATTTTCACCTTAGCAACTTGACAAAATGTGAAAATCTAAAACGTATAAGTGACAATGCGTTAGTAAATGAGTTTTGTTGTGTGAGAAAAGTGAAGCGAAAAATGCCTGTGAAAGAGTACATCATTATGAGTAAAAGAGGCTCGGCATAGCTAAGTTATATTTTCAAAACCCCAGCATACAAAACTGCCAGACAGCCAGGCTAAAAGGGACGGTGTAATAATAATGGGCAAACGAAACAGCCCATTATAGGCCATACAACTCGTAATAAATTATCGTAATAAAATTTCCCACCACAAAGCTACACAACAAACAATTTTCTCTTGTAACCTTGTGTTTGAGTTTTGTGTACGTAAATTACCCAACAAACTGACCACCACTATAGTTCTCTCTACAGTGAAGTGAGTTGAGGAAATGTAATAATAAACTAGCCAATTTTCGGTTGGTCAGATTGCTGGATTTTTTGGGTAAGGGTCTTGTATCGTAATAATGTTTTTGGGAAAAAGTTCCCATTTACTTGAAAATTTCCATTGCATTGTTCATACATCACACTGTTGCACACTGGTCATTTTTTTTCTCTCCCATTCGGCCACTGACTTATGGACAACACAGCTTTTAAGAGAAAAAAGACAAGTAACAGATGATCGGTTACGGATTGCCGGACACTACGTAAGGATTGTCCAAAGAGGGGACAATCAAGGAGGGGGTGCTAATAAATGATCCGATTCGACAAGATCAAAAGTAGCCGATAAAACCGGTGGATGGATTTATTTTTGGGGTGGTGGTGAGAAAAATTTGTGTAGCTTGTGTGTTTTTAAGTACAATATGCTTATAGAATCCTTTTAAACTTTATTGTCCAGTATTTTACGGTGTATTGAAATTGAAAATTGATTGTCTTGGTAATAAGGTTGGTTGAGAATAGAGGGTTTCTCCACAATAGCGTGATGGACGGAAGAGGTGGGAAAGGTCCTGCCCTTACGATAAACTTTTATCTTTTGTATTTCTTCTATACTTGTTGCGTTTTCTCAACATTGCAAACTGCAAGACGACGCATTACTTGACATCTGTTAAAAAAGTTGATCTATCTTGTCAAGCTAAAACAAAACCGCACGAACCTACAACTCATCATGTACCTCCAACTTAATTAGTTTTCTACAAAACTTGTCACATCATCACAACATCTCTATTAAACGTTCATTCATGAAAAAAACTGCGCTGTTGTAAAATGATCGAATCGAACAAGAACATGTTGCAATATCATTAAAAACATCAATAAACAAGCATAAAAGTAGTAGTACGACAAATAATCGTAAAAAATGGTGGGGGGACATTGTTCAGATCTGAGAAAATTGATGTTTTTTGATGGGGATGATGGACAACGAGATGATTGAGGTAATGTGAGGTGAGTCTGGGTTATAAAGTATAACTATTGTACGACTCGTAGTTACCATAACGACGGTTGTTGGACATTTTTACAAATGGGTTTTGTATCGGATTACGTTATGAAGAGTTTTCCAGCTACATACCAAGTTTTGTGGTCATCAAAATATTTCAAGTCTTTTGCAGTTTAACAAGAGGTTGATATAAAACGTAATGATACCCGAATCATGTTACTAACTGCACAGGTTTGTGTTATTACCCGTGATTATGATTCGGGATGTATAGTAGTCCGTCAATGGACCACGATCACTTATTCTTATAATCCAAAAAGCTCAGCCAATCCAATGAACCTATTATTTAAAAAATATTAGTTATTATCCTACTAGTTTTTCTTACACTGTCAAGTATTATACCCCAACCTGAATGATCCTTTATAATGATCTCGCATCATTTTGCGAGAAAACGTAATCAATTTTTTTCTGGACAGAGTGAAAACAAACTTCAATTCCCCCAAAGACATGACTACTGGACTTGACTCATCTTCTTACCGCAGCAGCACCAAATGTTGGGCTTTTTATTACATTTTGGGACGTTTACACATGCATGTATGTAAATAAGAGTGAGAGTGAACACAGGTAGCTGAGAAATTTGAATTTTTAATCAGGCACTAGGCATGGAGACGTTCAAATATCGTAATAAAAAAAACTTGTACTTTTTTTTGCTTGTGACTGGGAGAGCATGAGCTACATATTAATGGGGAGTTTTTTTTCTTCTTTCATAAAAGCCTGACCATCCGTAGAGCGTCCATCGTCCATCCATCTGGTTGATATGCTGGTATACCCATCAGTCAAAACGTGGTGTATAAAGTGAGGTTTTTTTTGAACATGATATGTGGTGGTGCGTAGTAATAACCTTTCAACTTGTATGCATCGTGAAGAAATATTGAGTTTTTTTGGTGGACGTGGATGTAATGTGGAGGAATGTTGTTGATGGTGTTTCGTGTTTTGTGGTTTAGCGTTGTGTAAAGGACCTTCCAGTAGTGGGTATTTGAGAATGAGTGGTTGGGTTTTTTGAGAAATGCTGGACAGTTTTGAAATTTAATATGAGAGATTACGTTCGTGTGAGTTGGCGAAATATGATGAGTTTGGAGTATGGTTTTTTGGGTTTGCAGGGATGAGGCTTCAGGGTATTAAAATATACGTACACTTTTGCATATTCGGTTTGTTTTGCTGATTGGGGATTTTTTGATGCTACTACGTTAGATATCGTATCTACATTCAATTTAACGTATGTACATTTCAAAAATAATTATTTCTTTACGTTGTAATTCAAGATAAAGGGTTAGTTTCTCAAGGACCGGATTATCAGAGTGCATCTTTACGCGGCGAGCTACACAAGGGCCCAGTAATTTCGCTCAAGTGCTTCTGGACAAGTTTTTTTTGGTTTCTTGATGAGATTCTTTTTTGGAAGATTATTAAGTGTACTTAAGGACGGGTTTTTTATAAACGTATCTGTGTTACTTTGATTTGTACGAGATAATGATGTGGATAGGGAAGATGCGTAAAACGTTAATGAGAATGTAGAGGAATATCGTTTGATAAAGAAACATTGGGTTAAGATACCGGTTACTTTGACTACGCATCTTAATGGGTTTTGGTTGTACGGAATTTTGGTGATGTTTTTGAGAACGAATTTACACACGCATATGAGAATGCACGCATATATGTTATCAAATTTTAATTAAAAAACAGTGAACCCCTTCGGGTAGTAACGTACACACACGATCGGTAATTAAAATCTCCCATCACTGTAATTTCCGTGTTAATTAGGACACGTGACGGTGGATATGTCATCTGAGGAGGAATGGGAGAGTGACAGGTGGGTGTGAACGCAGAGAGATGTAATTTACGCGCTTTTTTGGGGGTAAGTTAATTTTTGGCAGATGGTATTTTAGTGTCTTCCGTTTGCAATAGTAGCAGCGCAAAAATTCCCTTCTAACGTAATTCTTGACCTGTTTTAATATCAAAATGACTGTTCAAAAAAACTAAAAACCAAACGCAAATATCTCTCACGTTCACATCACAAGTCACTCAGCAATCACACCCCAAAAAGTAACAATCCAGTAGCAAAACAAAGTGAGTACGCCAAGCCCTGGAGAGTCACGTGACGCCATCAATAAATCAAAAGAATGAAAAGATTTATCTGTTGGAAATATTCCCTAAACAAACAAACGATACGACAGTCAGATTCGTGCACATAAAACTGTCGTTTTAATACGGTTTGCTGGCCACTTCCAGTCTTTGTAAATCCCCGAGTATTTTTTTTACCGAAACCGTATAAAAATGATCCAAACGATACTCTCCCTCGAACAATCACTCAAGTAAAAAAGAAAAATGGATGGACAGTCGTGGTTTGACAATATCAACGATACTTTTCCATCATCACGATTTTCAAAAACCGTCATAATTCCACCATAGTATAGTCATCTCAAAATATCTTGGAAAATACAACAAGATCATCAAGCCCCTCCACCCAATCACCCACGATCATAATCAAAACTGATGTGTAAAGATACTTACACACCGACCATCAAAAGCACACCCAACACCAAAGCGTGTACCGTCATTAGGCCGACTTTTTAAAGCCGAACGACAGAAGACCGAAAGACAATAACCCGAACGACACTTTCC
>JAQFXM010000360.1:0-53973 GCA_034693345.1 Entomobrya multifasciata
GCCCTGGCTATTCCAAGTTAGAATTTTGCACATCTTGATTTGGAATGCTCTGAGGTCTTTTGAAGGACCCAATTTTCTTTTCACGGTAAAATCGTCTCACATATGAACCTTCTGGCCAATTGTGTGCTTCTAGAATGAGTTCTTCACTTATTTCACCGTTATGTTTAATATCAACTCTAAAAGAAGAATATGATATATTTTTTGTGGTCAGTTTAACTACATCACTAATGTTCCATTTGTTTTGGTCATTTAGATATACTTTTATATCTGACGTTGTCGTTTCTGGGTCGCAGCGAGTGAGGAAGACACAGGTGAACTTTACAGGTTTCACAGCTTTTATGGAAGCTGAGGATCCCGTTCCCACAATTAGCTTTTTCTTGACTTTACGAGATTTGACGACCTCCCAATCCGATGATCTGATTGCATTATTTTGTTCATCACGCGGCTCAGCCTGTGAGGCTCTGTTGAAAAGTCCAAGACGACTTCTCGGGTCAGAGGGGCTTAGGAGTATGTTTTGGAAACGACTGTTTCCAATAGAGACTGGAGCAGGTTGTTTGCGCTGAATAACTGTTTTGGTAACTCTGTGATCACTCCATGGTTTTGCAGGTGGTGGGAATGGCATTTCCGGTACTGTCGGTGTGCTGGTGAGCAAATGTTTGTTCATATTGTAATTCTCAACTGATTTGTTAATTTCAGTTGTAGTATTTTGTACATTTGTTGAAGTGGTGCGAATTAATTCCATCATTTCCTTGAGCATGGTTTCAAGGTCATCATATTTGTTCCTGAGCGATGCCAGCTCAGTTCGAAGTTGAATGTCATCCTCGATGTTGTTGGGAACATTGCATATTCTGGTCAGATCAGTTGCAGCAAAGGTTATATTGGCATCTTTAAAATCACTGCTGATTAGGAACTTGACAAGTTCAGTGATAAGTCGCTGTTTAGCATCTGTGTCTTTGCGGCTGGATCGTCGTGCTAGGGTGACACCTATTGACGTCAATTTGGCTCTTGCTCCATCAATTTCATTTTCAGAATAGAACCTCGAGAAGCACAACGAGATATCATCAGCAGTTCGTCCAGTCGATAAAGCATGCACAGCACTAGCAAGTAAGTCACATAAGACCACCTTACCAGGCGGAGTTTCATCTCCCATCATGCTGTCCTGTACATTTGATTTTATACAATATTCACATATAATGAGATATAAACAGAAAAATATGTCACTGAAAAATTGTTTGAAAACCACTAAAATCGCACTGCAAAACAGGCTGAAACAGATCTCCACAATCATGGAACTACTTATGTCACTTTACAACATTTTTTAATAACTTAACTTGCCAATTATATTGGTAAAAATATTAAATTAATAAAAACCAGCGAGAGCTGCAAGAATCAAGATGCTCACACTTTTCACAGAATCAGATGCTTTTAGTTTGAAATAGTTTGAAACTTACTACTGATCATTCTTTTTCCAACTAAAAATTGTCATCCAATTAGATTCCAGGGCAGGGCAGCAAATGAAAAGGCCTACAAAAGTTTTAATTTTATTTTGAATGCAATTTATTTAGGGAAATTCCGGTCAATTTGAACAGCATTCTTCTCCCTCACGAGATGTGATTTATTTAAATCGTCCACCAAAAGACGGACCTCCTCGACCTCCGAATCATCAACAAGGTCCACCTCAAGGTCCACAAGATGCTCCACCTCAAGGATTTTTTAATTTCAATAGACTTGTGAATACTTTCTTTGGATAATAATATGCTGTATTGTAATAATAAATCTATATTTAATTTATTTTATGAATGTTTGGTAGTTTTAACCGCGCATAAATAAAAAAGCGTAGTATAATTTTTTACCATTTTGTTATAATTGTTGACGGTTATGATAATTTATATAAGAAAAAAGTACTCTTCTGTGTTGTAAAAAAAAGTAAATAATATTTGAATGACAAATTTAGTAGACACCACAAGCATAACAATGCATCTCTTTAGTTGAATGAAATGAGAAAAAACACGTTTATTTTGCTAATGGATGTTTAAAAAATATTATGTGAAGAAATGACACTTGTGAAAAACGAGAACCTTCTTTGAACACTTTTACCTTTAATAAATAAAAATAGTCAATAAAAATATGTATGTGTTTTTTAAATCACTTCAATCCAGCATCTCATATTCATCATCATTAAAGCAAATCAGAACATCAAAAATGGCTTCATGATTTTATACATAATCATCAATAAATTTTGTATGAATTTTTTCAACTGCAAATTCGATATTCCAAAATATGGATTTATGAAAATTCCTAAATGCACACATTGCAATAACATTGCGAACAAACGATGGCATAAATATAATTTCATACACGAACTTGAAAAAAATATTATCTACAGTTGTTTCTTTTTTATTAATTTTATATTTATATATTTTCCCGGCGATATATATTCATGTATTACTGTATTTATAGGTTTTTTGTTGTCAAAGACAGAGTTGTTCACAGAAGAAATATATTTATTAGTAATTATTCTTTTTGTAGTATATCTTCATATATTATATATAAGTTAGTAATATTAGACTGTACAATAATAACTGTTTTTGTCTATTGTCTATAAAAAAGCAGATTTGTTAAAAGTTAATTTTAAATATAATTATTGTAGGTTTCTTCACTATTTTCATATTAATAGTACAATAGTTAGTATATATTTTTAGTTTAGTTAGTAAATTTTAGTAATAATATCGCATCATTTTTTATATGATAAGACCATATTTAAGCAATAAACTTGAACAATTTTTACAGAAAATGAAAAATTAATTTTGATGCTGATGGTGTT
Source organism: Entomobrya multifasciata (assembly GCA_034693345.1). Classification (NCBI taxonomy): domain Eukaryota; kingdom Metazoa; phylum Arthropoda; class Collembola; order Entomobryomorpha; family Entomobryidae; genus Entomobrya; species Entomobrya multifasciata. Next base: position 2,825 of record JAQFXM010000360.1, read on the forward strand.
TTGTCGTGCACTTCATTATTAGCCTCAGAATACAATTGATAAGTTTAGTACACCACCACTTTTATAAAACGAGCTATTGAACTAGCGTTGTATATCTTTTTGCAAACGTTACTTAATCGGATAAATGCCGAAGGTAGCAACATCATCAGTAACAAGTGAATTTGTGAAATATATGTACAAACTCCGAGAGAAAAAAAACTGAAAGTTTATTAAATATCGATTATTTTTTTAAATATCGATCGTGTTTCATTTTTATTTAAATATTTTTTTACACTGAATATGTATGTGGTACGGCTATTATATTTACGCGCAATAACAAGTAATATCATGATTTTCAAGTAACATTATTAATTGTAGTAATACATTTTTTTCGCTCATGCATCTAAAATGCATAATGTAATGTGTCCCTATTTCATATCCTTCATTATAATATTTTTTTATAATCTTTTGATGTACAAAATATCGGCAGTAGTGTAGCGTTCTCATCATCATCGCTTTAACAGCATTTTTGTCATTTTTGGACAAATTACATGTCTTCATCATGACACATTGAAAAAAGTTTCGGGCTTATCAATGAAACGACATTTTTTTCAGGGACTTTAGATCGTGGGAAAGAAAAGTCTGTAATAAGTTTGTTTAGACACCGTTTCCCCCATTAATATCATCTTCACAGGCATATTTAATTATGCCCATTAACACAAGTATTCAGTATATATTTTAAGACAATTCAAGTTTAATCAATTTGTCAAGACTGAATCAATATATTGCAAAAAACTGCGGCTGTAAGTAATTTGAAGTGTGATCTTTCAATCTTTCGAAAGATTTCTTGAACTATCTAGAATACAATCTTATCTAAAATCAGTAAGAGTTTCTGATAAGGACAAGCTTGGATAAGTATAAAGTTTGAAGCAATTTCAGCGAAACCTTGGAATATTTTCAGAAATTATTTAAGGTTTCAAAGCGACTTGAAAATCAATGCAAAACATGTTGTGCAAATAAAAGTTTTACAATTTTTTTACAACAAAAAATAACGATAAAAATTTGATAATAATTGATTTAAAAAATACATACAAGCTTGTGTTTAAATAGTTTTACTTAGATTAGTATTGCTGCAACATAATATATTTGAGTTTTAGTGTTACACAAACAACGCGAATATAGTTTCATCTTTAAATATTTTTAATATTCAACGTTGTTAGTATCAAATGACATCAGTTTAATTATTTACAGCCCAGGTTAGAATTACACTAAATAATTTTTTTAGCTACCAGAAATTCTCATCGTCACTCTCTGAGCCTTTTTTGCAACAAATCCAATGAACAATAATATTCGGAGTATGCGTTAATTTATTTTATAAACATTATAAGTAGTACGGTACGGTACAAGATGCATGTGTAGTAGAGCGCTGATAATTATTTCAATTATTTATTATTATGCATATATTAAGCATAATCATCACAGTCAAGCTGCTACATTTGGTATAAATACACAAAAAATTATATTATTAGGAATGAAGAACACACATTTATAATTAGTATTACTTAGGACATTATATAATTAATTCACAAATTATATTGACTAGAATCTAGAATCATTGGTTGGTGTGGAGTAATACTTGCTCCCAAACAATATCATTCATTCATACAAATGTTTTTATTACAGATAGCAGATTTAAAAGGAAGATCAATTTAATCAATAATAAAAAGTGGTCAATAAGTTATTTGTGGAAATAGCAGCAACATGTAAAATATATTGCCGCAAGAGTATAATAGTAGCATATTAATTTAGCAGACATTTTAAATTGAAGTGAATGGACTGAAAAAGTGTGTGTGATTGCATGTATAGGTTCACATTGAACTACTGATTGTTTCGCACATTAATTAAGCTTTTCAAAGTTTTCTTTGTTTCTTTGGTTGGCAAGATCAAGATTACTTTGCTTCATTTCTCTTTTTTGTACAAATTACTAGGATAAATTACAACAAGTACAGATATAGAATTTTTGTAAATGATTTGGGAAAAAAATTTGGATAGATTTTTTGTCACTGATTGTTTTAGAGTTTAGAGATACAACAGGTAGCAAATTTTGGGTTTGTAAAACGTATAGCTCGAGAGAATGCTCACATTTTATTTTTATAGCAAAAAGTTTGATACGTTCAGGATCATGATTTATTTTTGTTTGGATGGAGGTATATAATTTCGATTGACATTTATTACAAAAATTAGATAAAGATTTAGAATGTTTTTGTCACATCAAGTTTTTTTAAAGAGTTTAAATTCACATGAGTTTTTTTTGGATAAGGATAAATACTACACAAATATATTTTTCTCTTTACAAATGTTGTACACTCGAGAATTTTTTTTACAAGGATTGTCACATATTCGGATTTTTTTAAATTACTAAAATTCCTGTTTTGGTTCCTTTGAAGATATATTTTTGTTTTCCATAAGTTCCATCGTTCCAATTCATAATTAAATAGTCTTAAACACGTACAAGCAAAAGCAGCGATAGTCACGGTGTATAGAGCGAGGTAATAAATTAAAATTCGGCATTTTCCCAAATCCACAAATTTCAATGTGATTTGAAGGAGACAGAAGAAAGACCTTTTGGGAGAATTTTTTCATACGTTGATTCTTGCTAACATTTTGGTTCTGTATAGATTTCTAATGATAAATATAAATTTTTAGAATTATAAAAAACGATGAAATTTTCACAAAGCCTTTTTAATACATACGGTATAAAGTTATGTCGCAAGATTGCAAATTGGAATTTCCAATGTTTACTGCGTGGCAAGGTTTACATTTTAAAAACATATTCATATACAGCTAATTATTTATCATTCTGTTTTGACTACTACAACAAGAGGTTTAACAAGAATACCATTTAAAATTCACTTTGACACTGTTATAATTTACTCCTTAATAGTCCCACAAATGACACAAGTCTCATAAAACCATTCCAATTTTTATATTTGTACAGTTTTTTTGTGTGGGGGGAAACCAGGGAGGACGAACGAACGAATGACTATGTAATATATTATTATTTTTTAGTATACTGATAGAGTGACGTGACACAGTAAGCCCCCAAATATTTTGTGACTAGCTCTACATGTGTGCTCACAATTTGTCAAGATTGCTTCGTAGTTTTGTAGCATTAGCGCATATTTATAACCATAGAAACACATGAAATTCAGTTTTCCTGTTCTCTCCATGATTGTCCTTTGGGACTAAAATATTTAAGTAGAGAAGAAAGATTTATTAGTCTACCAAAAATACTTGTTTTACTACATGCTATATGGCCAACAGGTTCACTCTTACATATTGTAAAGTTTTTTATTTTGTTCACCAGGAAAAATGAAATACTGCTAGAGATACACACAGAACGACGGAAACTGTAGGAAAAAGTCGAGAAAAAGACTCGCCGTGGCAAATTTTTAGATGCTTTAAAAATTATTTACTGAAAATGTACTGAATGAGATGTGTCCATACATTTTTTTTCATCTAAGCATATAAAATCTCATATTTCACGTTTCAATTTAACATTACAAGCACACATTATTTAAATAGTGGCAAGTAATCTTGGATCCTATAAGGGCACAACTACAAAAACAAAATTCCGTTTCAGGATTGAATTTAAGATAAAATTGACCACAATTGGTTAATTTTTAAATACACACACATACCTATACACTTAAGTTAGTAATCTGTGGTATTAAATACTGATTCCCTTTTTTATCAACTATTTTTGAATCGTCAAAAAATATTTTTTAAATGTACTTTTTCATCTTCAAATGTTTAATCACGTTTATTGATTTGTCCTCATTCTTCATCATCTTCTTCTAAAATATAATCTGATATTTTTTTATTAAAACTTAAATTTATCTACTTTGTCATTCAGAGATGCAATCATTGTGCCATAATTTTTTTATAGTCAATCAGAAAAGATTGAAAAGTGAAATCCTTGATGTTCTCATATATGAATGTCAGTTTAGGTATATCTAAAAGTAAAAAATACTTTTTGCATCTTTTTTTCTAGAATGAAATCTACATACAATTGGCTCATCTTACTTCATTTCCGAATTTGAAAATTATGTACACAGTCAATTATGTAAGTATTAATATCCGACCTTGTGAATAAGCTTCCCATGTCCATGATTTAGGTCAATTAGTACACATAGAGGTATATCTCACTTTTGGAATTATTATTTTTTCTGAAAACCTTTCCCTTGTCTAATCTATGGTTCCAGTTTATGTGACGAGTGACGATAACGAGATAATAAATATAATTTTTTCCCAAATTTAAGTAATTTAACTCATTTTTTTCAAGTTATATAAACGAGTTAAGTGTTTTTTTTTCTCTATTTGGTTTATAGAGACTATCTGACTAAAAAACTGCCATGATGAAAAGTAGCAACTACGGTTAATATACTGAATACATATATAGAAATCTTCATATTATAACTCAGCATACCCTTTTTTGTTTTTATACAATATAGCTTTTTTCCGTATATTTGATTTTTTTGGTAAAACTCTATATGCTATATAGTCGGTCTCGTTTTTTTGCTACTTTCTCATCTTATATGTATTTGTTTTTTACTATAAGTATTAAATAAATTAAGTATTTAAGGAGTTTCAAAGTATTTCTTTTTTAGCACAAACTTTTTTTCTTTCCACTAATTTTATAAAGTCAGCAAACATTGTTTATATTTTTTGTGAACTTAAGTTTACCATATACCATTTAATTAGTTTCATACACGTAACGTACGTGTGTTCTTAAAAAGAGATTCATTTCTGGACCACCGCTTTTCATTTTGAAAAAATTGGCTTTTGTTACATTTTTTTATAAGGTAAAAGATATAGATACTTTTTTCTGGCTAATCTCTCTACAAAAAAGTCTAAGTATAAAAAGACTTTATAATTTAATTACACGGATATTTTAATAGATCAATCTCTGTGGCTTGAAGAAAGAAAAATTAAAAGCGGTTTGCGTGTGTGCAAGTAAATTTTTTTTCGAGTAATATTTAAAGTTCAGTTAATTAGCTGACTTTGATTTTACCAACGCTGCTGCGTAGCTGTGTCATGTTCTTTCCAAGAAAAAATGATTTCACGATGGCGATATGTTCGCAGAGTTATTTTTTGGTGATGCGATGCTGGCGGTGGTGTGGCACTATTTATTTCTAAGCTGCATGGCCAGTAAATAGGGAAAATAAATGGAATATAATATACTTGTCTTGTGACATGGAGAGATGTGATCATGAAGCCCATTTCTTTAGAATTTTTATTACCATCTTACATATCCCTGTGACTTGGCATTTTAAAAAGTACCTTAAACTTGAAAACGCTTGAAAGTAAATTATAAATATTTCTATTTTTTGTCTTCTGGGCTACCACTATCTTTTAAAAATATATATAAAATTATTTTTTTAAAGAAAGAAAAACCAGGCAACACTTTAAGATCCATTCATCATACAAAATACAGATATTGGAATGAACTTGCACACAACTGGAACGAACATGTATCATCATCAGCATTATTTATTATCATTGTCGTATGGTGGTGGTAATGGTAAGCTAGACAAGTCGTATCGTGTCGTATGCCGTTTTTTTGTTTCCCTTCCAATTCACCATTTATTTTTTCAAAGAAAAAACGTGGCGTTATAGTGAAAAGTTGTGTGAATATAAGAAACTTTTTTTCTTCTTTAAAATTAGTAACGGTGGTGGTTTTTTTTGGCGGCAGTGGTAGTTAAGTTGGTTGGCGGATGTTGGTTATGTAATAAGTGGTCTGTTGCATATTAAGAAGATGATATGATGATCATGATTGCGCATCCATGCATTCAAGAGGCAGCTCCATTCAATTCAGCAGCGTCCTTTTTTTCCAACAAGCACGTTTTTCTCTTTATAGCCTTATTCCGCGTTGAGTCTTCATCTTGCTATTGCGATTTGAGTGGAACATGTGTGCATATATATTTTTCAAGGGTGTCCTTCCCTTCTTTTGTTTTAGTAAAAACGCGAAAGTCTTGTTTTTTTAGAAGAAAAAAAATTATGTTTTTTCTATAGTCCTTAATCACCACCACCACCACCAATCCCAAAGTATCCAGCTATTGTAGTCACTAGTATTACAGCAAGTATTAGTAGACATATCATGATCATAATTTTCTTCTGCAAAATTCAAGACAAAAAAAGGAAACATGATTAGTAATCAACCAAGTGCAAAGTAATAAGTTATTTATGGTGTATAACAATATTTTTTTATCTTAATAGTAGAGATGCGAAATGCGAACATTGTTTTCGAACTGAAAACAGCAACACATTATGAAAGAATAAAATACATATGAACACTGTCTCGTCTCGGAATGACCAAAATATAAAATTTGGAACGCAAAAAAGGTTTAAAAATTGTACCCTAATTTGCAGTTATGTAAGACCCAAAATTCATAAATGAGTTAGGTGAATGAAAATGTATTTTAGGAGTTGCCCCCAACCTACTCCAATGTAATTATTAGTAGAAAATAACACATTCAGTTGACATATATACTAGTCCGATGTAATTTACTTTTTCTTACTCAATTTCTGCAATTAGAGGCTCTATACAATTACTCGGAAAAAACGAAAATTCAACAAAGAAACAGGTTATATCAATGTTGATGCTTTCGTTTGGGTACTGCATTGTAAAGGGAAAAATGACAGGGCGTAGACGGAACTGTTTTGAGTTAATTCACCGCTTCAGTACTTAGAGGTATGGTGATACCTTTACTTTTTTTATAAGGTTGGAACATACATAGGACATCAGATATGCCAATATTGCCAGTGAAGCGAGGCAAGTAATAAAAATAAATTTGTCGATCCAAAATTGCCAACATTATTATAGATTTTTGTTCATGGTTATGGCTATTTATTTAAGGTATGTTACTGATGATGGATTGGCAGGTATTTTATGCACATCTCATTCTCCTCTTGCCAAGTTGACGAAATTATGTGACTTGAATTTTTTACTAAACATTTGATATTTAATTTGAAAATTTCGTGTTCATAGTAAAAGATTAGTCTCATATTTAATATGATAAGATATGGAAATGTATTATGTGTCACTGCTGTAATTACATTAAACATATATTTTTTAATTTGAATAAAAATTGAATTCATTTGTATGTTAACGGGTTATGAAATATGTGTATTACATCCTTGCACAGTTTCCTGTAAAGTAGATGTCTAGCTGATGTACATATTCTTGCAAGCTTATTTCTAAAAAACTATTTGGTTCAGCTTTTCCAGTAAAAAACCTGATGTCTCTAATACCAAGTAATTGTGTTTAGTAAATAAACGTAAACATCGCACACACACACACATTCAGCAGCTCAATTTTCTTCTTTCGTAAATAAACTTGATAAATAAACTCTTCTACTTCTTATTCTTCTCCGAATGCTTCTGTCTCATCAACTCTCTTTCCACTAAACATCTTAATGAAATGAAAATGTGAAATGTAATTTTACACCTCACTAATTCTCTCTCTTTTCCCCTCTACTTACCTAACAAGTTTTACAAAAACCAACTACACTACTATTCCACATTTCCATTTTTCTCATTCTCATCGTCATTTCCCAATGTTTCTAAAAACACCTTTCGTTCACCGTTGCATATTATAAATGTTTCGTCCTTAAACACTCTCTCTCGCTCTCTATCCCCAAATTCACTCAATCTCCTCAGCAACGCAAATAAATTGAAATGTGAAGAAGAGCAACTCCCATAAAACTTCTCTCTCTCTCTTCCCTTTTCTTTTCACATATCAACACTTTTTTTATTTATCTCTTTCCATTTTACTTGAAAACTCTCCACTTTTCACCCAACTAGAAAGAGAGTTTACTAGACTGTAAATCCAAGCCCAACTCCAACTCAATCACTCCAAACAGCCGTGTACTGTACTTGTACACCATATCCCCACTTTCATGTCAAATGAAAGAGCAACACCACAAGTATAACTTGTAGCTGAACTAAACACTGACGAGAACTCCAAGAGAAAAGCGTTTTACTACAAAGCTAGTCTCCTTTGTGTACAAAAATTCCCAACTGTTTCAATTAATCGAAAAGTATCCTGTTTGGAAAGAGCAGTGAACACTAAAGATGCAGTCAAAAATAATACATACATCCAAAAGCAAACAATTTTACTTAAATACTAATACTGTATACACCCTAACCATCTATATATGTATTTATACACGTATAAAAATTAAACAAACAAAATATATTCTAAACCCAACATTTTCATTCAACTTGATTTCTAACATTCCAACAAAACGTTATCCAAAGTAATCGTCATCATCTTCATTTGAAACTTTCTCTTTTTCCCTGCTGTGTGTGTTATGTTGCTTAGTGGAAAGGTGAACATATCTCGCTCAGCAAACTCAATCCTCTCTTCTCTCTCTTTCTTCCTCATCAACCAACTTATATCAATATATATGTGTGATGTCGATGTGACGTTTGTTGGAAAAGTAGAACCAAAAAACAAACCACACTATTCCAAATTACCACTAGCTCCCTCCACATCTCCTCCGTTCCATACCAACAAGATAAACTTGTCGTGTGAGATTTTACCCGCTTCAACGAACACACACACAGTTATTCCCTCAAATAATTTTCTCTCGTTTCCCATATTCTGTCAAACTTCATTTCCTTTTCTGCGAGAGCACACAACAGGAAAATGGAAGAAAAAAATATAATATACCTATAAATTGGCCACAAAGAGAAAGTCATATAAACTCACTATGCTGTACATATTTGTATAAATGTAGTTTTCATTCATTTTCACGCGGTCAATACAAGATGTTGGTAGAGAGGAGATGCACAAAAGTATAAAAATCTACAGAGTTTATACAGAACAGAAGAAAACGGTGAACAGAGATGTTTTCTGCTGGACATTGTACTACTTTGCTTTTTATGACACGTACATAATATCTTTTCTCTCTATTTCCCTGTCTGTCTTCTTTTCTTCACCGTCTGCTCTACTTCGTTTACTTCTTATGCTTCATGTTATCCATTAGCTTTTTTAAAGAACGAGTCTTTAAGAAAAAACACTGTTCATCTGCCAAAACATATATATCTTGAATCCATTTTTCCCAAGCAAAGTCTTCACAAGCATTCTATCCAAATTAAAGTCGACAAGATAGAATAAAGTGGTATGCGCACGTATCTAATATTTATTTACCCGTCATTCAATTCAGCTTTTATTCCTTTTAAAAAGTAGTTCAGGAAAAAGTTTTAAGTTTTAACCCTTCAAATATTTATCCATCTATATTTTCTCTCTCTTATTTATTTTCATAACTTTCTAGTCATGTTTCGCGTTACAGTCGAATGAAAAACTGGGTAAATTTTTTCAACTCTAAAATCTTACTAACCAAATATGGATATTTAACAAGCACTTTGTTAAGCGGAAAACACTTTTTATGATTACCGCCACTTCCTTATATAATCGTCAAGATCTTTAGCATACCATCAATCCACAAGTTTATATTATCATTAGAATTCACGAGTGAAAATCCTGTTTCCTTTTTTGGATGCCAAATAGACACAAAACTTATTGATTAGATATTTCCGTGAAACTTGGAGGAGGATGAAGTGAAAGCATGTATGTACGTGAGTTTGCGTGAGTGCAGTTCCGTTTCTTCATGTTTTCATCCTCGTCGTTGCTATATGTATCTTATTTTTTTGTAAAGAGTAGCTGAGTGCAGGTGTCATCCTCATAACGCTTCAGTGTGCTGTAATTAAGTATGACTTTTATCAAAATGAATAGAAGTATTGCAGTGTAGACGGATTTTTGTAATAGCAGCACTCATCCAACTTATCAATATTTTTGTCATGGATATAAATACTAACATGTATGAGAAGACAAAGAAAAGAGGCAATTTTCCTTTTTATATCTTCTTTAAAAATCTGAATTTGGTAAACAAAACACAGTAAAATATTTGCACATCTTTTTTGTTATATGCTTCTTTTTTACGAATGATGTACAAAATGAAAAGAATGATATGACAAATGGGAAAAGACACGAGAGAAAATGAAAAAGTAACTCTTCATTCTTTTCCATCAAAGTAGTATTTTAAATGACAGTAATGTATGTGTATATAGTACACACGTTGAAACGTACGTGTTCCAGCTCCAACGTTTTTTTTTTCTTCTGTTATGTTCCAGTGTTAAAGTTAAAATGACTACCTCAAATGAGACAGTAATTGAACAGGGAGAGTGGGAAAAGTAAAAGAATGACAACGACGAATAGTAATACCAAGATGGCAAATTACCCAGTGGTATTTTTTTCACTGTGCACATTGTGCAATGATAAATTTAGTAGTGATTAAGGTAAAAAGAGAAAATGTTGCGTTAGAGTTACTGATTTTGCACGTTTTGATGCATTACTTTCATTAAACCTACCAAACCACTTTCATTTCTAAGTCCATCTCTCTCATTAAACTTACAAGTTTCAAATTAACACTACAAATTTATGTATTTTATTTTGAAACATTAATATGCTTACATTATTTGTATGGTAATGCATTAAAGTGGTATAACCGCATCCATTATGCAGGCTCTTCATTAAGCTCCTTTCAATTTTATATTCTACTTTTTCATGTGGTGGAATGCTATGTGTGGTTTCATTGTGTCTGCGTCTGCAGAATCTACTTGAGAGCAGTCTACAATCAATAAAAAAGTCCTTTACTGTTACTACCGATGCTGTTGTGTGAACGAGGCAAAAAAATTGATGCAATCTTCTCTTCTTTTGAAGTTGAGATTTTGTCAGTTGTTTTGTTAGTCACATACATCAGATTAGACATGACTAGGCTTTTGTGTTTTGTATATATTTAATACTTATACATAATGCTGTTGTAATATGTATTCAGGAGTCTTGCATAATAAGTAGTATTATTAGACAGGGAAAATACATATGAAACCGAATATATTTTCCAAGGATAAGAGTTTTACGGACAAGAAAGATATGCGAGAGGAATGCCATGTATTGCAAAGAAAGACGAGCGATAAGTAAACAAAAGGAAAATTTTTGCCTTGAGTTATGAAATTATTTAGAAGAACAAAGCAATGTTGAGTCTAAATCACTCTAAATGAGGGAAGCCAAAAATTGTTAGTAAACATGTTATGGTGGTGGTGGTGGTACGCTTTTCGTATTGTCAGATAAAATGATCAAGATGACGGATTGACATATGTGCATAATATGATAGGGATTTGAAAAGCTGACAGAAAAAAATACCCAAGTACGTAAGATACCGAATATTGACTTTGAGCTGGAAAAAAAGAGAACAGCAAGAAAAATAATGAAGACCCATGAGATGCTTAGAAATGAGCTGGTAAAAGCGCTGTCATAAAAGAAACATGAAGGATTAGTGAAAGACGTAAGCAAAGATTTTAAAACTCAGTCATCAATACAGAAAAAAGAATAGAAAATAATTAAGTCATCTTATGTTTTACAGGTTACTAAAATAATCCAAGAAATATTTCTTTTTGTAGGAAGGTTAGGATTAAATCAGGTACATGGAGATCAGAGTATACATACTGAAGTCATTAAATATTCTAAAAATCTAATTTGGTCCGAATTATTTCTTTCGAAAGAGCAAAAGTCGTTTGAGATTTGTATGTAAAGGTCTGCAGTGTTCAAAATGACTTAAAAGCGATCATGAATAAATTTGTTCAATGTTTGTTGTTTTGTATTTACAACTGAAGTTTGTAGCCCAATTATCAGGAAGAAAAGTATAAAAGCATAAATTAGTTAATATGATTGTTGACATATGTCACTATGTAGCAAGCCTTGTGTCTGCTTGTTCATAACACGTTCTCTTTGTTCTTAAAGTTGCTTTTTTGTGCTAGTTACCCCAGACTTGAAATCTTATAAAGTAAAAAACTCATGAGACGTTTCCTTTTTCTATGCTGCCACTTTTACCTCCGGAAATACCTCGTATTTTAAAAATACGTTATAAAGTCTTAACGTTAAAAATAAGGTTGTCATTCCCAGTCGACGAGAATGTAACCGTCACATTTTTTTCTTAAAAGAAAGTGATAAAGTTAACAGAAAAGTTAAAAGTTAGCCAACTAACGAAGCAAAAAAAATGGGAGCAAAAAGTTCCTTCTGGGAAAAGACGATATGACAATGTTATGGGAATAAAAAAAGTCCATCACATACTTATTTTTAAGTCGATTGAAAAAGTGAATCGAATCAAAATTCACTCATCTGGGTCAACTGCAGAAAAAAAGAAGACTTTTATGTAACCACTCAAAGAAAGCATTGAACATGGCATCCTGACTGTATGATCATGCTGGTTTGAGGTTTGGAGTGGCTTATACCTTTTTTTATTATGTCTGATGGCCTTCATGACTATAAACGCTACAGTAAACGATGAATGACGATGATGTAAACTAGTTTTTGTACAAAAAAATGAAGGAAGCAAGATACATTGTAGTAGATTGGTTATGAAGATAATACCCAATTTTTAAAAAATGTTCGTATAAAAATAGCCATAAAGAAATCAGTAGTTGTACTACTGCCATGGGTAAAGTAAAGTCAGTGTGTAGCCAATCAAAACGTCATCAAGAGACCACCACGCACGGCAGCCACCACCACCGCCACCATTGCGAGCTTTTTTAAAAAAGAAGATATTTTTTCAAAGAAGGAAAACATTTTTTATACGGGCATATACATAAGATAAAGTACAGCTAAAAAAAGTAGTGTATGTATGTGCTATACTTATACATTATACACACATCAAAAGCAAAAATATTGTAGATAAATTGTGTTATATATTTTTGTAGGTTTGGTTGAATAGGTACATATAAATTCTATTTTTTTGCCCACTTTATTTTGTGGAGACGCTTAAAGAAAAATGATCTACAATAAAATTGCCTCAAGAAAACAGTGTAAACAGAGTATAAAAAAAGTTTAGAAAAGTTATGCGGGAACATTTTGACAAGTTCTTTCTCTTCAGTTGAGAAAAACAGGTAGTTGGAGAGTTGGAGTCAGACTATTTTCTATTTTTTTTGCATATCTACATGTTTAAGAAGCTAGGTTTTTTTGCATAATATTCCATGCAACTCTTCATATTTTTCCACTTTCATCCAGCAGGGAAAAAGCAGCAGTAGCCTAAAAACTTTCACCATCATATTCACACAAATAGAAATAAACATTTCAAAAATAAAAGTATAAAATACAACGGCTTTTCATTGTAAACATCTTTTAGTGGTAACTTTGACACACTTTTTATAGTCATCATGTATGATGGCTGTTTGGTGTGATGGTAGTATATTATACCTTTTTTATGTATAAAACTGATACACTAGCATAAATATATTCCGTCAGCAATATTCCAATGTATTTTACAATTCAAAAAACACAAACTGCATGCACTAAAGTAAAAGTGAGTAAAAAAAAGTAAAGATGCTGCGGGGCTAAAGTCACTAGTCAACTTACTCAGTTGTCGTGTTGTACAACGTGTGACAATTGGACAGACGCAAAAAAAGCTCCACACGAGAGAAAAAAACCACAATATATAAAGTTCTTTCTCCTCCGGAATACCAAATTTTCCATGTTTATTGCTCACATAAACTTACAATGAACACCACCGCCACCACCAGAGAGATGCTAACTCACCAGAGAGTGAGAGAGGTAGTAAGAGAGAAGACGGCCGAATATTAAATGGCGAATGGAGACATGAATGCCTTTCTCAATTTCCTTCTGGTAGACATCATTGTCATATCACAAGTAAAAGCATGCGATGAGGAGGAGCATTGAATGATTTTTTTGTGTTGAATTATCACCATTGTATTTTTTAAGACACTTGTTCACAGAAAAATAGTCAAGATGATGATGATGATTGAGACCTCTGCCCGCCTGCCTCCTCTGCCGTTTTCATTTCCTTCTTTCTTAAAATTACGGTGTAGATTGTGTACTAACCTATATTTTACAGTTCCTTGACGTATAGCTTGTTGGGAATGAAGTATGATGAAAGGGAAGTCATGAGGGAAAGTTGTAAAGGGGCACACAAGTGCGATAAATTGTTCCAATTTATACCCACCCATTCAAGGAATCACCATCTTGTTAACTATTACCAGCCTACGATGATGATGACGACGACGATCATGTCAAATGAATGCCTTTGTTTTGTTCGTATACAGAATATGTGAACATCAGACCAACCACAATCACCACCATTGCCACATTTTCTACAGCGACAGGGAAACGTAAGAGAGCCACGACGACGGCGACGATGACGATAAGAGATCATAAACATACAAAAGACCTGGAGACATGTAAATGCGAAAGAAGATGGGAAATAGATGTACATTAAAAACTTCGAACAAGCAGAGAATCCTATATGAGTAGTGCTTTCTTTTGTTAATGTAATATTGTTAGTCAGTGAGCCAGAAAGTGCTTTCCTAGGTTACCTTTTGCAAGGAATGGATGGATGTAAAGAGTAAAAAGTTTATTTAAAAACTTGTGTGTTTGTGTAAGTTGCTAAGTGTACAATGGAAATGAGGCTGAGGCTGCGAGGCTGGTCACAAAACGTGAATTTGTGTCATCGCAAAACTTGAAGAAAATAATGATTTAGAGAGAAATGTGAAGAAAAAGTAATGATGGAGATGTTATGGTATAATAATTGTAAATTTGGTGGATCCATGACGATATGATGTAAATATTGTTCAAACGCGTCTATCAAAGTTGCAGTTTTAAAGGATCTTAAAATTTAAAATGGATTTCAACAGACACTACTATACAGTGCAACTATATGAAAATGTTGATGTTATTTTATAGAAAACTTGCTAAATTGTAAATATGATGGATTAGATGATGATTTATTGTAAGCTTGCTCTGAAATCATTTGGTTTCTACCCGAAAACTATAAAGATGAAGACGACAGAGTAACGACAATGAGGATGGATGTTATCTGTACTCTCTTCATAACTGTTCGAATTGGTATAAGTTTATTTCTCTGCTATTGTATTCGACATTCCTTTGATGAGTTCTCTAAAGATTTCCTGGTGCTTATCAGTCGAGTAACTAACATAAAATGGCAATGAAAGAAAGAGAAAAGCAAAAGTGAAAATGACGTGCGCATGATATTACTCAATTATAAATCAACTCGTATTCAAAAGATGGAAAGTTTATAATAAGGTGGTGTAAAAAGCTAGAATAGAAAAAATAGCCACAGTTTTGAGTCAAGGACTGCACAGTTTAATTGTACACCTATTGTTGTGGTCACACGTGTAGCCTTGACTTTTTGGGGAAGTGAACATCTTTGCAAATTATGTATATATTATTTACATAGTTCGTTTTTTGTGGTTGTGGAGGATTTAACCGAATAAAATGGAAAATAAAACCGGGAAATATTCCAAAGACGCAATCTTAATTATTTATATATGATAAACTTTATACGGAAGGTAATACAGTTGTACTTTCTTCCGGGAATTTGTACAAATATATATTTGTGTGAGTTTGAAAATAATCAAAGCGTAAACACGATTTAAATTATAATTTCGTGTTTATGTGTGAAGAATAAGCATCATATTTCGGTTTTGAGTATGATGTTTATAGTTTTTAAATAAATTAATTTGGTGATATTGGAAATTGTTAATGAAATTCAATACTAAGGAGTAGGGCTAAACATCAAGCAAAATTTATATACATGACATTGTTAGTTTATAATACAAAATAAAATTTATTTATTTATTTACAGGATACATAAATAATAATAATGTTTACAACTTTTACTAAATGTGGGATTTATAAATAAATTATAACAAAAATAAGAAGGATGTTTACGTCCAAATGTCAACTCTGGTAATAAGATTGATTTGTTTAATCTTTTGATGCTCTCAATTTTCAAGTAAACACATGTGTGTCTAAAAAAGGGGAAAATTTTGTAGCGGGCAAAGTTACATTGGTCTAGTAAAAACTCGCTCTTGAAAAGTTAGTTAGAAATTTTAATGGAGAAAAGTCCACGGGGGTAAATCAATCTCTGGAATTTATGAGAGTTTGGTTCCAAGAAATGCACAGAGTTGATGTTGGCTACAAACTGAAATATGACTGACTAAAATGCAATATGATCAGAGTTTCCGTGACATTTATCCAATCCAAATCCATTTTTTATTCTTTTTGTGGTTTGGTTTGGCTTTCACTTTTACTTGAAAAAGTTACGCTAAGTGCAAGGGTCACTAGAACGATGATTAAAACAAGGCATATAGCGATCAAAATTTTTTTCTGAAATAAACAAAAATAAATGGTTAGAAACATGCCAACAAAACGTAAAAAAAAAGCCTTTGTACAAAAAACTTGCAATTTCTTTAAAACTACAAGCAAGCAAAAGAATGTTAACAAATGAAAGCAAGCATAAATGAAAAAAAAATATCTGGCGCCGGAAAAAAAACCTTGCAGCAAGCAAAACAATGGGAAGTTAAACTATAATTTTAACTTTACTTAATGTCTAAAAACTAAGCCATAAAGGTTGAAAATTTTATGGGTTAATAAATTGTGCGAAAAAAATTTCCTTCCACATGCCAATAACTATTACGAAATGCTTTTAGTTGAAATCGATGTAGGAAATTGGCTGGTTTTATGTTTTACCTGATTTTTTTATTTTGAAATTTTAAGCTCTCCAATTTTACGACTTCCTGAACCGAAATGCCAAGTTAAAGCTTTTATAATAAACAAAGCCCATCTAAAAAATATATATTTACGAATGAGCACATTCAGACTCACATCAGTGGCCAAAAATAATGAGATTGCTACTTAAAAATTACTTTTGAAATTGGGTACCAGATGTCAACGCAACCCATTTTATGTCCCAGGAAATTAGTAGTGGGTTTTCCAATTTTCAAAATTAGGAATTCGACATTCATCAAAACTTTGAAGGTTAAATAGTAACATGGCTAGATATATACATGTAGACCTTAATCAAAAAGTTTACCTTTTTAAATGTAAATTTTTGGTAAATATTGGGTCGGCAGTTATCAACCAGTTTATTGGCTAGCCAATTACAAATTTCCGGCCAATGCACTAATTTTCATGTAAACCTTCTCGTTCAAAACAACATCATAGTACATACCCATTTTAAACACACGTTTCAGTGTTCATGTCTGGTTTTTATAGTGCTTTTCAAATCCCAGCCCATTTTGATTGGTATTTTAGGGAGCTTGATGGCCAATAACAAATATTTTCCCAGATGTCATATGAAAACTACATAATAAACTTGGAAAAAGTCTTGGAAAGGAACGTGTTCACAACTCTCTGCCTAAAGGGATGAAAATCAATGTGAAATTCAATTACCCATTTTCTTCAGGGTACACATTTTTTGTATACCCCTTTCCATCTCTCTTTCTTACAAGACGCTAAGCATTTTCTTCTGGAGCGTGAGAGCATCAGCATCCGGATGATTTCCGTTTGCTACAGGCCACCCTTTTCAAAACCAAGAGCATATAAAACGCTCAAAATGCTTTTCTTATTTTTAATACAGTTAGCATTATTGCCTATGGAAAACGGTTTTCTTTATAAAACACAAGTAGAAAGTAAAATATTCCAAGCAGAAAGCACTAAAAACTGAAAAAGACGGAAAATATGGAGACCTATTCTATTTTATACAAAATGGCTTCCTCATCTTCCGACAATATATTTTTTTCTTTGGGAGACTATGACAACTTTTCACCCCCGTGTGAACCAATAAAATTCCTTAAGCCTAGTTAAGTTTACTTTTACACTTTACTTGAAAAACTCAAAAAGAATTAAAACTGGAAGAGAAAAGAAAGTTAGATTTTCTTCTTATTGACATTAAATTCCAAAAATCTTTCAAAATGTTTTAGTTAATGGTCTTGGTAAGCAATGTTTAAAAAGAATAATATAGTTTGAGGGCACAAAGGTGTTTATTTTCTAGTGTACTACCTTTTTTTCCTTTTATTTGTTCACTTTTTCATGATTTGTTGTCTTTCTTGGGTTTGTCATGTCATACATATATAACTCTACTTTTACTAACCAATACCCTTCATAAGTCTTGTAACAAAAAATTATTCTGGGACAAACAGCCTCGTAACTTATTTATACTCAAGGTAACGCCACAGCCAGCTAAATCGCTAAAAGGATTTTCCTCCGTTCCACACTGAGTTTAATTGATGTGAAAGTGAGAAAAGTGATTCTCGTGTCAGGTCTGTCAAAATCCACCGAATAATTTTTGGAAAAACAAACCTATAAAATCCGTAATCACCCGCATATTAAATTTTTGTCAGATTGCTATTCTCTTTTTTGCGAGTTTTTTTCCCTCTTGACTATAAACAAGAACAAAATGCATAATAAAAAATACAAATCGATAAGATACGTTTTGCTTATGTTTTTGTTTTTGGTGTAGCTGTTGAAAATAAAAATTACAAAAAAAACGAGAGGAAAAGGTAGTTATGTAGTAAAAATAGACGAATGTAGTTATTTTGTTGTCGTTCCTTTCACTCATCGTGATCCCGAGTTTTTTTGTATTGCTTTCCTTCGCCTCGCCGCTTCCATATAACTTTTTATCACCAGACTAGTTCAAAATCCCTAGAGAGTTGGCAAACACAGGACACTTTTTTTCTTCTTTCCTGATGTTATTTTACCTTTTACCTATTTTCCTACCTTCATTTTTTAGCTGAAAACTACTATAAGCTGGGCATATGTTAGTCGTTAAAAATTAATGTTACGATTTCATTCTCGTCTTGTCTCTTTTGTTCGTCAGTATTCAGTCAGAAAATACTCCGAGAATGGGTGTCATATTGTGGATATTATGTATCTATCTATTATACCTTCATCTCTCATTCACCTTCAAAATGACGATGATGATTTCACCATCATTATACATATATGTAATAAAATACATTTATGAATGAATATAATAAATATCACACCAAAAATATACACTAAAATTCTGCTTAAAACTATGTTCCAATGAAAGAAACCTCATTAAATCCTATTGTGTTTTCTCTGTACCCTTTTGTAATTCTGTATTGATCAGGAAAAACGAAACATTGAACACTGTGAGTGAAGAGTCAAACCCTTACAAAACAGCAGCAACATTAAGTAATCAAAAATGAGTGAGTAGTTACATAAAATAGTAAGCCAACCCATTGGACATGGACAGCCAAAGACAGCGGAAATGAAGTGAAAGTACAACAAAATGTAAGTATAACAAAATCACAAACCACCACCACCTTTGCATTGGTCAACCAATTGCAAATCCTGGTATAGATGGATTTGACCCTAAGCTAGTAGAGGACTCATTGCGCCAGTATTACATTTAAACTTTATCGTATTGCCTAACACTCACTCTCATGGCTTTAATAAAGGCATACATGTATACAAGTTTGGGGAAAGTTTTGAGAACAAACAGCAGTCGTTTACGGTGAACCAATCAAGTAGTCTCATCATCATCAACAATCACTGCCCGAAGAATTGTAGGTACGCATAGTACACAGCTACTGGCACGCCACGCCACAACCAGTTGATATTTTTTAGAGAGTATGTAACACTAGTAGACTATGGAATAAAAGATAAAGATGAAATTGAAGTTGTGGTTGTGGTTGTGTGGAAATGTCATTTTAGATGCTTCTCTCTATGTTTATAACAGTTTATAAAGGGGAAAAAATAGCGAGAGTGAGAGAGTTTGTAGAAATATAATGTTGGATGAAGAGAGTCATGAAAACTTCATCTTACTTTCTTTGTCTTCATTATCAACGGCAATATAAAATGAAATGAGGTTTTCATTTATCCTCCCACAGCTAGTCTAGATTATACCAAGTATGGTGATTCGATGTGGTAGAAAACGACAACGTTTTTGTTGAGTATCCAGCCAATTATGTTTTTCCCTGACAAATTGTCTTACACAATTTAGCTAGGTTTGGATGGGGATTGGATGGATGTTATTGTGATAGTTGCACACTTTCATTTTGTGCTGTATTTTTTGGGATTGACTGTGTCTACGTGGTGATATGAGAAGAAAATATCTTATCATCATCAAAATGATTTTCAGCGTTTTTCCAGAGCTGAAGCTAAAAACTAGGTAGTCTATAAAATGCGAGAGTTAGCTTTAAAAAATGTTTATTGCCTTTAGGAAAATATAAGATAATTCTGCACAGCGACAATCTTTATGAATAATAAAAAAGGGACGTTCAATTTCATAAAAAAGGGAATAATAAAAAAGGTGGAAATAGTTGTTAGTTGTGAGCGTGTTAGCAGGTTTATCCTTTTTCATTGGATAAAGATGAGGTAAAAATGTACACATGATTGTTTTAGTAGTATATACGTACAAGATAAAGTAATAATCGTTTAATGACTTTTGCAAATATTGCATTTGTTTTCATCAGGAGGAGTCATTTCATTATCTTTATTATCTTACGTACCAGTTTCATTCCCATTTATGATTTGTTTCTTCCCAAAAAATTGTTAATCTAATTCTTCAACGAAGAGTGTATGCTTCCTTTCCAAAAGAAATATATCCTATCTAATCCTTCTCCTCCTTATGAAATATAATTATGAGTCGTTGTGATATATTCTTTTACTGTCTTTAACCAATTCGATTTGTGAAAAAATAACAATTTATCTACTTCACAAAAAATAATGCTTTGGTTTTATCGTTTTCGAGATTAATTAATGATCAGTCTATATTTTTTTTGAAGAGGAACATTATTAACTCACTTGAGCGAACATCTTTTCTAACATCTTTTATTCAGTTAGTTCAGTAGCTACAATGACATCATCCCAAGTTTTTTTCCAGTCCATGGCCTCTTCCATCACTTGAAAAATACCTTGGCCTTGTCACATTTCTCTCGAAAAAAACAGAGAAAATACCTTTTTTATGTCACGTCACGTCGCATCAATTTATTTCCTGGTTGCATTTACGGTTACTCTAGTTTCACAGTAAAACTGGCTATTGATTTTATTTTGTCATGCACGTTTTCTTTTATGATCTTGCAAAATGCCAGATAATCCTGCAAACAGTCAAGATTCTGATTTGACATGATCTTTCTTCTTTCGAAACATTTTACTTAATAGGAAGCTTCTCTTGTAAACCGCAACTAATTTAGTATCCTGTTACATTTACTATAAAAACGACAAGCAAGGTGAAAACGTAGGCAGCCGCAAAGTACATACGTGATCTCATGCTTATTTCAATGAAATGTGATTCTGATTCTCTGTTCACTATTCTTTTTACTAGTTTACTTACATGGACATTCATCTTTCAAAAGGAGAAAAATGTTTTAGATACTTTTATCTATATTCCAAATGTATGGTGAAAAAATACACACACTTATATGCATTTCCCGACACGACCTACTTTTCTTCCTCTCGCTATGGATAACTTATTAACATTTTTTTATTATTATACATTTTGATTGTGTAACAAAAGTATAAAAAAGTACTATAAAGGGTTATAGTTCATTTTCAGCGGAAAAAATTCTTTCGCTGGAAATATTCAAGTTACGTCAAGAAAAATACTTTTCACCTTTCGTGTACCCTTTCACTGGACATATTATATACTCACTTGCATTTCAATTCTCATGCATGTATTTTTTGGTACAAGCGCTCGTGAAAAGTTTGACCATACATTTTATACCAGAAAAATCATACAATTAACTAAATAATAAAAGATTTAAGCCAATTTTACTCCAAATCAAAGAGTACGAATATTTTTTTACCAGAAAAGTACACCGCAACTGACAAATGCAAACGTTTATTAGGCTGAAATCTTCCATCAAATCTTCAAAATTACACAGACAGGAAAAATTAAACCTGCCGACCTACTTTGATACAATGCATTCAGATATTGAGCAACTTTGGTATTATTTTTTTCTCTTTTTTTCTTCTTATTATTGCTCCACTACAAGGGATAACTGTAAGGCATACAATATGATGGACAGTAAAAAATATATCTAGTCGAGTACCTATGCTCTTCAACTTTTCTTTTTAGCTTTCTTGCTCATGCCAGTACACGTCATCTCCGTACGCTTTCACTAATACAAGTACTTATAGAAAGCCTTCTATATTTTTGATGATCACCTGTACTTTCTAGACACCAGCCTACAATATCCCTTTCAATTCACTCACAACGATCACAGTCAATGCGTTCATAGTACATGTACATCATACACATTTTATGTAGTAGTGATGTGCTTTGGTAGTTTTTCTGTTAATGTCGTGGAGAAAAGAGTCTTTTGTAGTTTTCTGCTTGACTTTTTTCAACTTTCATCACCACCGCCAACAAACAACAACGAGCCAAAATTGGCTTCATTCTGTCGGTCAGGTTGATGGTGTTGTGCTGTATTGTAGTGTAGTACAAGCATACTTAAGGTAGTGCTTGACAAGCAAAAGCAAAGAAAGCAAGCAAGGTGCTCGCTCTCTTTTTTCTGATCCTATTTGCGCAAAATATGTTCACTTCTTTTTTATATTGAAGTATGAAAGGCGACCAAAGTATGAAACTAAATAATAAAAATCTAGAGAAAAAAAACTCTTCTCCTTTCGAGGTTATTTGTTAAAGTTATTATAGAGGATATAAATTTTTTTCTAAAAAAAGTATAAAATAGTGAGAAAAATCCATTTAAGTTTGTGATTCTACTCATAATAAATATCGGCATCTATGAAAATGGTTTAAATGATGTAATTTTAGAACTTTTTGAAGTAGACCCAAATCATATGCATCTCGTCAAGCAATCAATCAAGAAACTAGAAATTCGACAAGTCAGTAGACAAATATATGTGTTTTAATGGAATATTGGATAGGTTTATACAGAAATAGCCCTTCACTTTCCTCGTTTTAGCTGAAAAGCGAGTTCCTAATGTTCGTCTAACGAACAAAGAGATAGTACACACTATAGATATACCCGTAAGCTCGTCCATTTAGTTTGCTTTTTTCCCTCATCATTTTCTTTGTCTTGTCTGACTCAGCAGCCAAACTTAGTAGTTCTCTGAGAAAACTTAGACGTCTTGATTCAAAAGGAAAACAAAGATGAGAGAAATATAAACCAGGAGGATGACCTACATCTTTTGTGCTAACTTTGCATGTTTTTTTTTGCTTTTGAATGACAGTTGCTAAAGCTTTTGAGCTATAGTAGAAATAATTATGGATAACTCATCTGATGCATCTCATATATCTTTACTAATTATTTAAAGCTTCTTTAAACACGATACTACTATCCAGTCCTCATTAAAATACGACTTCCATAAAATACGTACATAAAACAAAAAATGTATTTTTTTGCCCCACCTTCTCTGTTGAAATACTTTGAGAATCCCGTATTACGAAACATTCGACTGTATAGATGGCAGACTTATTGATCATTTTAATTTGTAAAAAACGGAGACTAAATCAAAAGTTATTTCGCAAAAGGGCTTAAAGCAAATTAACTATAGTTTTTTATACAAAATAATATTAAAACCGTCCGTTCCTTCAAACTTTGCTTCATTTGAGTAAAAAGAACATGTTCAGCATATCAGCACAGCATATAAATAGGTTAAATATGTTGTGTAGTTTAACAGACAGATCGGATATTTTCCTCGAAATGCCTTCAGGCCAGAACCCCACCAATCGATCAACTATTTATTATACACGAGTTTTGTTAGCAAAGTGGGGACTTGATTTTTTTATCAGTAGTAAGTCAAGTATCTACACAACAAAGAACTGCAGAGTAGTCTCGTTTGCATCTGATTAAGTATGTAACAATCAGCACGTTAATCGATAAAGTACTTGTGGTATAAAGAAGTGAGCATGCCTAGAAATAAATTGAAGGCAGTCATCTTATATTTGTACATCATTATGTATCAAAGTGTAATTAGCGCATTTCAAATCAAAATGTAGAAAACAAACTTTTACCTCTATTATGAAATCAGATTTTTATCAAAAAAATTTGTCTTAATTTTACATTCAAAATAGAACTTGTACTTCTGTAATAAGATAACCAAGCGTTGATAAAAGTAATCAGTAACAGCGAATTGTAATTTTTTTCAGTTTCGACATTTTTTTGACGTGGAAATTTCTGGAAGTTTTTACTTTTACTCTTAAATTGTGTTTTGTCTTTCAAAAACATTTCCACGACAATAACTTATAGAGTATTTGAAACTTGACTCACATTCTTTGGAAATTTCTACAACATACGATTATAAGCATCATTTAGCTCACTTGAGCCAGATTTACAATAATCAAAAAGCAATGAACATCTTTCATCTTTTTAGGTAGAGTAAACGCAGGATCCCACTTGTGCCAGAGTCTAGTGCTTAAAATATAGTGCTTACCAACAATACGATTGTGTTAATACCACTTTCCCTGGAATTAGAGACGATTGTATTGCGTATTGAAAATCCCGTTTCCTATAAGGTTTGTATGTCTGGCTGTTATGTTTGTGTTTTCATGAGTTTTTAGTTTTAAACTTTTGTGAAACACTTTGATTGACAATTGAAGCGAATATATTGACATTCTTCCAAGAATAAAATATATTGCAATCACACTCGTATAATATTGCTAACAATAAGTAATTACCGTTTAATTCGTAATTTTATACTTTGCATTAGCCATCACATCAGCTACATGCTTTATATGCACATGTTTAGAATACACTATTACTAAAAACAGAAAGTATGCTTTGAATTTAGGAATGAAAATAGCATCCTCTACTCAAAATACGTCTCAAATGACAATTTTTTTTGCCATTTCTTCACATTTCCATTAATGCGTCAGTACTATAAGTACTACATACGTCAGACAATAATACAAGCGCCATATCTCCCTCTCATCCTCCTCTTTTATATTAAACGATGTTGAATTTCTTAAGAAAGGTAGAAAGATGGACATAAAGAGATTTTCCTGATAAATTAAGAAATAGAAGATGATGTAGGCTGGATTTTTATCCCCTTTCGTAGTTTTCTTCTTGTTCATATTGGTTGGTCGTCGTGTCATCGTCATTCTACGCCATGCCCATGAATAAAAAAGAAAAGCTTTTTTTCTATCTCTCGTGGACACAAGGAAGAATGTAATTTCTCTATCTATTCTCGCCCTTTTCTTAGAAACACGACTACTTTCTTATTGCATCTTAATAGCTTCATTTTTGCACATAAATAGAATGAAAAAAGACGACTAGTTGTAGTGGTTTGTAGTGTCATGTCGTCAGGAGAAAAGTGGTGCCCTCAAGGTAAGCTATAATGAATACATTACAACTACATCATATATATGTACAATTGTTATATATATTATTATTACATAGTGATAGCCAAGTAAATGATTGTTGTTATGTTTGTCTGTCTACATGGACATTATGCAACTTTTTAGAAAAAAAAAATGCAAGGCAAATGTGTGCTCTAGATTTTTATTGACATTGTTTTGTTGCAAAACTCACTACGGAAATTTAAATATGACGTACACATCGTTTTTATGCTGCATGTTTTGTTTATATTTTGTCTTCTAAACTGCTACGTATTTATTTCACTTTTAAACTTTCATGTTATTTTACTACAATAAGACGCCTTGTACAAGCACTCTGCTATCACCTTTCTAGTTTTTTGGAGAAAGAAAAAAGGTAAAAAATGGTCGAAGTAAAATCACCCTTTTTTAAGGTTGCCTTTCCGCGAGCTAGAATCTCTAGAGGCTTGTTTTTATTATTCTTTTAGAGTTTTAAAAATGAATAAGTCGAAAAAATAGGCTTTATATAAATTATGCATAAACTTGTTCTTAAGGATATACTCATATTTATAAACGACGGGGAAAATATATGCTTTTATTTACATGAAACAGAACTTTTTTCGGTTGGGCTTCTTACGTCATTGTTATTATCATTATAACAAGTGTACAGAATACTGAACATATATTATGAGCATATAACGTTTCATTTCCAATTCATGAATTTCCCTACTTTTCCCAAAATAAAAGGCTATCTACACAACAAAATAGGAAATATTAGTTAGTCACTCGTTTTATTATGAAAAGTAATAAAAAGATGCACATAATAATATAAAAGCATCAGCAGCGGTGTCTCTATCCCTTTCATGACAGAAAACTGTAATGAATAACAGGAACTTGGTTTAGTGAGCCGATAAAATAAAATGCAGTATACAACAAAAGAAGACATCGTAACAGTGTAATTAACAGTTACGAATCGTTGGAACCCAAAAGCATGGAAAATCAGAGATGCATGAAATAAATGTGAGAAAAACGACGTAGAAAACCAACCATTTTTGTTTGAATCATCTTTTTTTTGTGAAGCAACTTTTGATTATGGTAAAATGCATGTATTTTGCAGAATAAATGGCCATATACCAAATTTAAAAAAAGTAAAATTCGCTACTTATTTTCAATCCTTAGAACTGTCGACCAACCATAAATAAATATGGTTGCGTAAAAGCGTAGGTGTGTCATTAAATATAACATAATTATAGATTGACAAACTTTTGAAATAACAGTAATGTTAAGTGTTCTTGTACGATAAAAAAATACTGGGTTGAAAGTTGAAAGTATCATATACAAGAGATACATTATACACACGAGAAAACAAATGTACCCACCACTTAATAAGTTCAGTGGGTTGCGACTTTGATCAAACCCCAATAACAGTGCCGCTCACAAGAAAATACACGGGAAAACTTCATGTTGAGAATTTAAACAGTTGAGTTTTGTAAGCGTAGACAGGTAATTATGTAGTGATATAACTTGTGTGGCAAAACTTTCTATCGAATAAATACATTAACTTTTAAATACAGTAGCTTAAAACATCAATTTTTGAGTTTTGTACGAATAATAATTCTTTTCTAGTACAAATTTTTGCAGCCCTAGCCAATGAAATGGTTATTTTATAGCGTGGCTATATGACTCGAAATTCGTACTATAAGTAGTAAAATAAGCAATAAAATAATACGTACGCATAAATACAAGTACTACAAATGTATGAATAAAAGCCTAATTTTGGTTGCCGGGACATTTTTTTAAGTCAATTAAACAAAGCTTTTTTGTTGTTGCCTAAAATTTGATACATTACTTGCTAATGCTGTCTGCTGAATTTGCAACCTCAGTATATTGACCATAACTTATTGGTATTCGTTAATCAATTTCGATGTACTTTTTCAAGTTTTAAAACCCCAGAATTGTGTTTACAATGTTATCGCAGTAAACATGAAGCAACGATAATCTACAAGTACAAATCACCAAGTCTAAAAATTATTATTACTTTTTTAAATGATAGTTTTAACAACTAAAAATGTGATACAAATGCATTAGGGTACGCAAAACAAATATTCCATCTCATGTGTATACACGAAAACAAGAATGAGGTAAAGTTTTTCTAGTTAATTATCGTGACTATGAAGACAACGTTGATGAAGATGAATGAATTTGTTGTTCCCTCTCGCTCGCTCTCTCTCTCTCTCTCTGGCTCATCATCCATCCACTCCACTGTAGTAGTTAGTGATTAGTTTTGTAACAACACTACTACCACTTTATAATTTCATCAGAAACAACGAACAATACAAAGAGAGAGAAGTGCAATCAGCAACTTCTAGTACGTAGTAACGGTATTAGTTTGTCAACTAAAATAGAAAAACCTACTTTCTAATATAACGGACACAGAAAGGTATGTACAGTATCACCAATCGTATCTCTTGATGAGCAAGGATGAAAAGTACAAAAGGCTTTTCAAACGAAAACCAAACACCAAAACAGCGCTGATAAATGCTTTCTTTTTCAAGAGTACAAAATGGGTAGATGTAGGTAAAGGGAAGTATGTAAGTATGTATGATAAATGATAATGCAAATGAAGGCATTTGGTATTATAGTGTTTGAGCTTGAAGTTGAGTCCAATATGAACACTTCATGCGACTAGCACAAGCTCATCTGTCAACTAATCATCAGCTATCCATAAAGTGCTTTAAAATGTAGAAGTCTTTCTAATGGCTAATTACGGACCGTACAATACAAATATTTAGGCGTTTAACCAAAAAAACACATAATCAAGATTATTCACAAGGCAATCGTTTATTAAAGTTTTAAAAAATACCAATTTTTCTAAACTTTGATTTAAATTTTTTGGGAATCTTTATTTCAGTTGATCTTTGCCCTTTCAACCTTACTTTAATGCTATCAAATATATACCTGGCCCATACATGGCCGAGTGTAAGATGAGACGTCGTCTTTTCTGTTTGTACAGTCTGTCATCATCTTCCAATTTTATTGCATTTATTCCTCACTGGCTTCTGTCTAGTTGCCCTTGTGATAAGAATAATGATGTACTATGGTATCTGAATCTTTGTACGGCTTCCCTGATATTCAGGTAGCTTTATGCCATAGTCATATGACACACGTGTCACGTGTGTAATTTTTTAAACATGTCGTTGGTCTTTATTCCCAATTTACAACAAAATGCGACAAAGAGAGCGGCATGGTGAGTTGGCAAAATTTATAAATACAACTACGCCTCCATTGGATATAATAAATGTACTGGAAACGCAAACATGAAACACGGAAAACCCATTGGAACATCCTCCGCTGATAACGATCTGGCTTCAGTAATTCCATTTCAGTCAATATTACAGCTTATTTATTCAATGCATATACATAAGTGCTCTGTATAGAATTTTGAACACTGAATTTGCAAAAGTTGTTCTCTTGAGTTAAATTTTAAGCGTTAAAATCAACTACATATGTTCCATGTATTATATTGAGGAAGATTTTTAATCAAGAAAAATATAATGTCGAAAAAAATATACAGGTGAAATGATTTACAGCTTAACAGATGGAAAAAATTAAGAAAATCTGATTATACCTATTATGCCGCCGAAATACATACGTGCTAAATAGGTTTAAATTGCTACGTGCTTTCCGTTGGATTCATTTCATAACGGAGTTTCATGACTTGAATTTGAATATAAAGAATTTTATTTGTAAAGAAGAAAGACAGGATAAAGTTTTTGCATATGCCTTCCTCCTTTTTTTATTCCGATACCCACCCTTCCAATCCAATGAGATTTTGTCCTTCTTGTCTTTCACTGGAAAGTAACAAGTTGAGAATATCTTGAAAAAAATAAAATAAAAATTCCATAGCAATAAACACCCTGAGTGTATATAGTAGCCCAAAGTGAATATTGAGTACTTACACACATGTATGTATGCATGCATGTACATATCATGTCGATGATGATATTATCATTTCTTTCTTTACTTTCACAAGCGTCGTGTTGGGAAGAAGAACTCAAAGTCTTTCCACTTTTTTTACAAGACTTGAGAGTAGAGAAAGCAGTGCAAAATTCGTACTTTCACAGAGAGACAGCACGAGAAAAAAGTGAGAGAGAGAGCTTTAGAGAGAAACTTAATATTGTTCTGTTTTTTTTCCGAAGAAGAATATGTACCTGATTTTTTCCATATAAAGCAACATCATCACCACAAGCTGTTGTAGTATATAAAAAAGTCTTAAATCCGATTTCCCCCTTTCCAGCATCTCACATCAGTTGTAAATCAAATCTATCGTGACTAGTTTCGGTGGTCTCGTAGTACAGAAGTGTATAAGAGCCGTCCATTGTTATCAATTTCTCATATTCTTGTGGCAGAAATAAAAATGTGTTGTAAACCATCCTTTCATTTACTTTTTTTTACTTTACACTATGAGCAGATAAAACAATCTAGTTCTTCAAATTCCTTTAAGAAATGTGTACGTACGGGGGAAAATAAGAATAGATCTACGCATAAAAGGCTAAACCGTTACACACATAAACCGTATTTTTTATGCCAAAAATGATAACGAAAGAGTTTTGATAAGGTAACGTTTCAATCCCAGCTTTTTTCTTTCATGAAAAGGTGGAGAGAGATCAAAAATGAGGTGTAATTTTAATATTTTCAGGAGAACGTCGCTTACATTTAGACATGCATAAAATATTACAAAAAAATACTCTTCCAGCTGCATATCAAAT
This sequence comes from Entomobrya multifasciata, assembly GCA_034693345.1. Classification (NCBI taxonomy): domain Eukaryota; kingdom Metazoa; phylum Arthropoda; class Collembola; order Entomobryomorpha; family Entomobryidae; genus Entomobrya; species Entomobrya multifasciata. The sequence continues at coordinate 32,754 of JAQFXM010000360.1, forward strand.
TTTTAAACGTATTTGCAGCAGTACATTTTATTCTATAAAACATACAAAAAAATACATTAAAAGGGACAAGTCATCGTGGTCGATATTCCTTTTGGTACTTAAAACCCTTTTTTCTTATTTATCTAACAACAGCAACAACATCATCATCATCATCATTGCCATTTTACCAACGCATCGTTGTTTTCTCATTTTTTGCTTGGATACCATTTTCCTTTTCATAAGTTACTAAAAGGCGGCTGGTGCAGTGAACCAGACCAGTCCAGGTTCAATTTCAACTTTTTTTTCTCTGTTAAGCTGAGGGAATATAAAGTTAGTATTAAATAATAGCAAAAGGAGGAATGGAAAAGCAACAGTGTCCCTAGTCTCCTCCGCCACTGTGCCCTGCCACCACCACCACCACTACCTCCTCTACCTCCATTTAGTAGACAACAACCACCAACGGTCTTGGTCTACATGCTACAAGAGAAAGAGAGAACAAGTATCATATTCTTTCGGCATTTCAGCGCCAAAATTCTATAAATTATGTTCCATTAGTATGTGATGATGATGATGATGATGCCTTTGCCTTCTTTTTTTCACCAGAAAATATATACATATTTTTTTTGTATAGTGGATTGGATAAGGAATGAAGAGCGGACCCAGAAAAAGCAAGAAAACACAGCACAGAACGAGAACGCATACTTGAGATGAGTGAAAAAAATGACTAAACTATGGAATTTATATTGTGTAGAAAGTTATAAAGAGGAAAAGGAAGCTTTTTTGTGGAGGATGTGATATACCTTTAACGGGTTTACGTACGTTTAACTTTGTTTGTTGCTTCAACAGCAGAGCAAGCAGCTGCTGCTGGTGCTGCTTAGATGTAAATGTAAGCTCTTTTCTTTACTTGCCAAATATTCTGTACATGACAAAGAAATAGTGAGGAGGAGCAGATTCCACAAAAAGTTCGCCAGGATTTGGAATGTGACCCTAACTGGTATGATGGTTGTAGAGAAAATGGAGTGCTTGCTCACTATATAACGCAAAAAGTGTCTAACTGTACGCTTACATATATGATTTAATAGTGTTTTTCTCTACGTATAACATGTTTTAGTTGAATGTCTCGTCTCGACTTATAACTTTTGTTACTGGACACGTAAAAGTAAAAAAAACAAGTATGAAAAGAAAATCCCCGATACAATAGACATAATGATGGAGCAACAAGAAATGAATAACATTGTACAAAAATGAGTTTGTTTTTGTAATTTAAGAATAAAGTTTTCACAAATCATCAAATATGAGTTGTAAATATATACGATTTACATGATTTGATACTTGTTATTAGAATTTTTTATATATAGCTCAAATTTAATACAAAGCGAACGAGCAAACTATTTATTACTTTTGGTTAATTTCTGAACGGTCTTTTATAAGTTAACTGCTTGTGTTTTAATATGCATTCGATCAATTTCAAATTATCTCGACTTACAAGGCTCCCGTTTTGTTTGTATTAATGAAAATTATATAAACGGGAAAGGTACTAGAAGGCTTTTAGATAATAATTTCCAACGATTTCAATTATATAAAATACATAACATTTCGATTCTTCTACTACTATATAATTTATGTCCCTTTCGTAACGTTATCATATATTTTAGAAAGTAATGTAGTTTACCAAACATCGTTTCATCTGCGAATACAAATAATTTAAGACGGTAAATCAAACTTCAAAAGTACAAAAACCCTTAAGGCTGACTTACAGAAGTGCTCGTCTTGGAAAATATGTCATGATAAAGAAGGTAATCTGGCTTGTCTTTCTGGTGAAATTATTCTAATCGGTTTTGTTCCACAAGTGGCAAGTGTAGTGCGAGTGCGAATGACCTACATTACATGCACACTACTAAGAGCTAACTAATGTAAGCTTTGTGTTAAAATAAAATGGGTGTAATATACACTTATTTGTATGGAAAAGTAATGGCTTACAATAATTGTATGTGACATGATGTGACAACCCATTTTAGTTGCTTGACAACTTGGCAAAAAAATTGTACTCAGGGATTCCATGCCGAGAAATAAATATTTATGGCGTAAGGCAAATGCAACTAGTTACTATATTTACAATGTCAACACATAGAGTTTGTGTAGGCTTGTCAATGAGTCAGTATACCGTATACCACGTTTCATGAGAACATGACTAATCTTTTCTACGTACCTTAGGTATCTCTAATGAGAATATTGTATTGCCATTTGTTGCAATCAATATAAATGTTCCGTACTACTGATACTATGTATCTCCCCACTCGTGGTAAAAATGGACATCTGAAGTTCTCAGACCAAAAATGAGAAAATGGTTCACTAAGAATTCCAAGCAGGAAAAAATGTGTTGACAAGTTTTTACACAGAAAACTAGATTTATAAGTAACCAACCTTGCTTTACCAATCAAATCAGCCAAGTTCGAGTATGAGGAAGTTTAATATCAACTGGTAATGTCGCTACTGCAACGAAAAATTAATCGAAAAACGTCATGTACCTGGATATTATTTTCAGTGTCAATAGGTTTAACATAACCGTTTATGGTCAGATTTAACGGAGATAAATAGTTGACTCAAATTCACGTTTCCAAGTGCAGAAACAAATGTTACTGAGTTAAATTTTGTAACAAAATAAATGCATTGATGTGTATTTATGTATCACATCACAATCGCAATCCCAAAAATGTGATAGAATTTTGATATAATATTAGCCACAAAGTCAAATAATCGTTTCACTGCATAATTGTGTTGAACTCGTATAAATCTGCTTCTAACGATAAAAAAGAAGCTTATTGATGTCCTCATATTATCCACTCATATTGTCTAAACATGCGTTATATACATTATTAATATCAGTTATAAAAGGTGCATGTATGTGTATCTTATAACTTTTAGCTATTGCATTAGCATTCATCCAGTCAGTGAGAATCCTGTTTAATAAAGCAAGTAAATGCGTAAAACAACATGATGCAAAAGCAATCATAAAAGACTTTCTCTAACTGAAATTCAGTTTATTTTATCTTGTGGTAACATGCAAATGAGGATCAACCTTTAGCAATAAAACGAAGAGTGAAGAAACACAAAATGTTGCGCATATCTCAAAACACACGGCACACTCTTCTACCATGTACACACAATTTATTCATAACAATACGAACAATGATAATAGCAATGATGTAGCAATATCAACGTGATGATGAAACCTGAGTAGATAAAAAATATATGTCATATAGCTACATATGTGTATATCTATAATAAAAATACACAAAACTGCTACTTACGCACACACATAACACAAAACATGAGAAAAACAGACAAGGATGGAGAAGGAGGCATAAAGAGAAACCACACAACACAACATATGAATCCGAAACTGTATAACATAGCGTTAGTCTCAATGATTATTTCTGCACAGAAAAAGGAGAAAGATACAAAGAGAGAGAGAGAGAGAGAGAGACGTGTGATGATGATAATGATGACAGAATAATTCGTGAACAACAACAGTGCCGCTGCCGCCGCCACGCCACTGCTGCCATCAGCGTCTGCTTACCAGAGGGTTATTACTATTATTCCGTTTTGCGAAAAAGGGGGCAGGTCAAAAGCAAAATGATGATGTAGATAAATGGATACGAAAAGATGAACTCGTTTCCCTATCTTTGTGTTTGTGTCTGTGTGTTTGTTTGAGAATTATGTAGCTTTTGTGCTAGTACGAGTGTGTGTGTGCTGTGTACATGAAAGGCTTAAAAAGGATTGTTTGTAATTGCCAAAAATCTCTGTTAATACTGTATAACTTTGACCAAATATTTAGAAACCATTTGTGTAACTCCAGAAGACACAAAGAGAGGAAAAGAAGGAAATTAGGGAAAGAAGATGATGAGGAGAAAGTACAGAGAGAGATGGGGGAAAAGCAAATGATCCGTAAATAGATAGATGGATAAATGTGGGTCTTTTATATTAACTCAATGAGCCTTTTTGCCTTGTTGCTGTTGCTAAAGTAACGGAAAGAAGAAGGATGATGGTATTTTGTAGATAGTGTGTATGTGGATGTCGGATGTCGGCTATTTTTGCATATATTATCATGAGCTATTCTCGCTGTATGTATTTAGTAAATAAGTAGCATAGTACGTTAAGATTAATTTATTAAAATACATTGTTGGTCTGTCTGGTTATTTTCTTGTAGTCGAAAAATTCCAACTAAACGCTGGGGTACAATGAAACTAGTGACTAGTGACAAACATGAAATACGATGAGTTAAGTAATTTAAAATATAAAATTTAGGAGTCCACTAAACTTAAGTTAGTTTTTCAAGTTACTTTGTTACAATGTTATCGTGTAAGCTCGGATTCTTCAAACTTCATGAATAGAGCATTCTTAGCACTGCATGTGAAAAATATTAGAATGATAATTTGCCATAGGGGGAATTTTGCTCAAAATTTTCTCATGTACTAAAGATTAGCTATGATGATAGGGAAAAATGAGGATCAGTAATGATTACAAAAACATCTTATAATTTTTAATGCCTCAAACTTTGCATCTTTGCAAAAAATGCATGGAAAATATTGAAAGCATCAAGTACCTCATTATCTTTATTTATTCATGATGGATGGTAAAAAATGGAACGGCTGAAATGTAAAATCGTCTATTACAGCTATCATATTCAGAGCTGGGTTATCATCTGGCACAAAAAATGCAGGTTTTTTACTGATGTGCTTTTCCAAAAGAAAATATTATCATAATATATACCTATAACATCCCATAATACATAGCATTAGTAAAAGCAAGAGAAATGAATCAATTTGTAATGTGTACCTAGCAAGAAAACCCATCTGTACGCTACATACTTACACACATAATATATCACTATTTTATCCCTTTTCACCAAAAAGCTGCTGTGAAAGACTTATTTTCACAGTGTAACTTCACATATGACAGAGAAAGTAAAATACACATACTACATTAAACATGTACTAATATACTTACATGAAAGTTTAGACATTTCATTTGGCCTCTAAAGAGTGATTTATAAAGAGAAACATGACACCACAAACACATTAGCTAAATATATGTGTATGTACAAAAACGGCCAATATAGTTTTGTTGGCGTTACCGTAACCACCGCCGCCACCAACACTAAATATTATTATCGAGACTTGAGACAGTGCGAATACTTGCAATACATGTTACAACATCGACCGAGTCAAGGAAAATGCAACTTGTGACTTGTGTCAAACATGTCAAGATTGAGCAGTAAAAGTATTACGATGATGATGATGACGATGATGAAGATCATGACACAACACAAAAGTTGTAGTCATGCATTAATAACCAAAACAATATAATAGGCATCACAACATTATCATCATGTTTACATTTATACAAGAAGTCAAAATGGTAATGCATCATCATCATCGTCATGAACATTATCATCGTGTTACGATGACTAATTTCCTGTGGACGCGAGCGAAACAATAAAAGCTTTTCTGTTAATTTTCTTCTTACCCGTCTCGCTTTACTCTGGTATTTCAGGGCCTTTTTCGTGTCTTGGGTAGCTGTTTGCACATAGTCCACTGCATGCTCCACGTGATACTCAATTCGGTCGATCATTTCGCCCTAAAAACATGATAATCAGAATGACGTCAGTTTAGTGAACTCTGAACAAGGAAGACATACAGATAAAACAATCTTCACTGGTGATGATTACTCATCTCTGTATAATTTTCAGAGAGAAATGAAGACAAGCACAAAAGACTATTAAAAGGAAAACTAAAAGGGTGTGAAAAGTAAAAGGCTAGAAGTTATGACCAAAGATGTCTTAACATTAACACCAACCACTGCTATCATCATGGGGAATATATAGTGAATAAGAAAATTTCCAAGAACTTCTTTGTCATCTGGTTTGGTCGGTGTTTAACATGAAAGTAAACAGGGTTATATGTCTTTATACACTATTTCAGCTCACTTTATTGGTTGCCCAATAAAAGAGAATCGTAAAAATAATAAAAATCCAGTAAAAAGGGGAGAATGCGGTGAAAGTGGGTGGAAGTAACAAGAAAAAGGGTTGTAATATTATTGTCCTCATCTTAATAGAACGGGAGAGAGGTGAAAAATAAAGAACATGGGCAAAAAACAATAAAAAAAGAAATGTATATTGGGGAAGACCATCACTGCAAACGTACATAGAAACTCCAACGTCGCCTCCAGGAAAAAAACTACAGGATTTATTTTTGGAGCAATCCTATATGATCGGATTGGACATATAACAATAACAGGTAGCTCACTAAGCACAAGTTTCTTAGTAATAGAGCCGTGCAGCACAGACAAAACCAAACTATTTACTGTTGAACAAGTGCCAACGCAAAGCAACAATCATGTTGAGTCAGAATTTTGGATTCTATCTTTATGTTAGAAACCATTTACATGTTAGCCTCGTCATAAGCAAAAGTAAGGCCTCATCCATTTTCCAGCACTTCCTTCGTTCTTAGGTTATCTGGACCTTGTCTGACTATCGTTTATACTCATTCAGTTCTAATTACTTTAGCTGTTTTACATATCATTCAAGTTGTACTGGTTTTGAGGTGTGCACATTTGCACCTGTTAATTTGTTAGGTATATTGAATCACATATAGAATCGCCCCAAAATAATATAAATTAATACATTTGTAATCATGATTGGAGGAGAAGTTGGAATACTTCAGTTCATGTACGTGAATATCTGGCAGTATTTTTGTATTCTTTCCAATATTGCAAAATCCACTAGTTTACTACTAATATGCATTGATACGTATATGTATGTATATATCCACATTATTATGACGATGTTCATAACAGTTCACCTGTTTCTGCCAAAATAATATATTCTAATATTTTTGTCATGTATCCAGTATGATGAGTACAAAGCACAGCCTAAACAACTTACCTGACTTTCTACCAGCATTGCCATATCCATGAACATATCGTGGAGTTCACGAATCGAGTTTTCCAACTTAATGATGTCTGCATGTCGGGCCTCAATGTCTGCCAGGGTTTGACGGGCCTGTTGGGTTTCCATGATTATCTGCAAGACATGGTAAATAGTTAATTCCTTCCCTTTTTCCTTTACTTTACTTTATGCCAGTGTACTACTTCCATCATCCATCTATCAACCGGTTTTATACTTCTGCGCACCACACACACTACTTTTCTTTTTCCCCGTGAGTTCATTTCTGTATGTATGCATGTTTTTCTTCTGTTGTGCATTTTTCCCTCAGTATTATCTTCCGGCTGACAAGCTAGCAGTTTTTTTACATTTTATTTTACAGTGTCTCAACATTGCTAATAATACAGATGCCGTCACAACTGATATAATATCCTTGTGTCAAAACTAGCCATGTGTGTTGTTCAGGCTCATTTCTATTTTCATTTATATAACTCATTCATTTAATGTCAGAAAAAAATATATTAAAGTTGACTTTATATCTTTTGGTTTAAAAAAATACTATGACACTGATTGAATTCAAGTATAAATATGTATGAAATACACAAGCAGAGAACCACACAACTGATTATGATCATCTTTTTTTTTAGGAAAACCCGTATGGATAAATATAGCTTAAGGCTAAATCGTCTCCCTTTCAATCTTATTCTGTCCATCTATGTATAACTGTATATGATATGTGTATACCTACATGTATCTTTTGTGCAAAGATAGGGGTACACAGAGAAAATAGCAAAAAATGCTTGTTGTTGCTTTCCTAATCCAACAAATACACTCTACATCGCATCGCCTTTCTCCTCACTCGACTTTCTCTCTCGCATTTATTTTTCTCGCCGTCTCGTCTCTCATTCTTCCATCCATCCATCCATCCACCACCATTTCCTACGTTATGAGTTGACGAACATTTTCAATGTTAGTTCATCTTTCTCTTCTTTTATATTATCCTTCTATACACAATGTTGGCAACATCCATACATCAATACAGAGAAAAAAATAGACTTGCAATATGAATTGAAAAGCAAGCATTTCTCTCTCACCGCGTCTCCGTCTCCTCCGATTTGTCGAATTCGCATTTATTACATATTCCTTCTTCGTAGTATTCCTCCACTCCAACAAACCAAAAATATTATTGTGCTCCTTTATCTCTAGGAAACTAGCTTTGTCACATGGGAGTCCTCTTATGTATACGAAAGAACGAACCATACTACTCACTCAGTCATTCTTGGCAACACAGCCACCACATTTCGCCAAAAGTGGAGAAAGTGAATCCTCAAGGACTTCTGGTAGGATTATTTAATTAAACACTCTCCTTACCATTTCCACCTACCTATATACCACATACATCATTTCGGTAGTTTTATGAAAGTATATATGTCTTTAACACGGTGTAGGTATACACATGTAGTTTTTGTGACGAGAGGGTAATTTCGGTTGGACTTGGGAATTACTCATTCATGATTCATCCATTTGAGCGTGTGCGGACACTTTGCCAAAAAAAATTTGATTGTGTCGATTTATGATGAAGTGATTAAATCCTGTTATTTTCGGTCAACATCTTAAAATTGGGCCTTTCTTTGAAAATATATTTTAATAGTTGATTATTTATTCGAAATTAAATTACAAATTAAAGTGTCCTACACATGTTGCTACTAATCGTTTACGCTAAATCTGCATGTTGCCACAAATAACTTAATGGAAAGCGTCCGAACACCCAAAAAGTTACAAGCATTAGAATTTTGTATGCATGTACATAGAAACTGTGTGATGTGAAGTTTTGTTTGAGGTATGGATGGATGGAGGCTTTGACTTTCTCCGTGGTTTGGTTTACCGTTGTCGTTGAACTGGGGAATGTCATATTCATGCATATCATTTACCCCGTACTACACAATGAATAAGAAGAAACACATTTTGTAAGTTTAGACTGGTGGTGTGTGCCGTTAGTTTTATTTCCCAAGGGACAAAATATATTTAAATCCATGGATTAAAACATGGTTGGAATACATATGCGAAATAAAAGTATCAGTTGGTAGTAAATAAATAGTAGAAAGCAAGCACACACACCAGTGCAGTAATAAAATGAACAGCGATTTTCTTATGAGTGTGTCTAAAATTTTATGTCGATATGCATACATGTATTTTGTACATAGATAGATGAAATCAAAGTGTTTGCATTTCTCTGCGTTTGTTCTCACGAAAGAAAAACGAATATTTATGCTTTGTGTGAAAAACGTGAGTTCTATAGCTTACACGGCACGGTTTCTTCTCCAATAAAGACAAAAGGATGCAAAAAAAAACTTTTTACAAAATGAATTTTCAACTTACTCCTTGTGTGAAGACGGCAGGATTCCCTTGTTCTATCATTTCTTCTAGTTCTTCATCTGTTGTGGTTCTCCCGGCTATTTAAAGTAACAAATCATATTAATTGATTCACTTTAGTATTCACTCTACGTCTCTCCATCTCTCTCTCTACATGTTTTTCTAAAAAGTAATCTGAGTAATCCCTTAATTTGCAGGAGAAAAAATACATGCATGCAATTTATTTTAGTGAAACGTACTAATTTCCAGTTGTCGCTGTATTCTTCCTTTGCATCTTTCTCTGTAGTCTGTTTGAGTTCTGTTGTATTCCGTCATCACCTCTACAAATTTTCTAGACAAGGTGGAATGCTGCGTTTTACGTATTCTGAGATCTGCCGACGACTTGTTCGTATGCTCTTCCTGTTCGATATTCTGCTCAATAACTATATAACAAGCACAAAGCCAAAAAAATATCATCAAGTTTTACAAAAATCAAACGTACCTTTGATTTGGGGGACAGAAGTAATCTAAAAAAATGGCCTCAAAGCATACTTACCTTTTAGCTTGGACCGCACCTGATTGGCTGTCTTTTTTATACCGGCCATAAGATCTTCTAATTCTTGTTTCATTTCTAACATAAAAAAGTTGAACAATTCCATTTTTATGGGTTATTCAAATCCTTTTTACTTCTTTTTTCTGGCTATAAACTAGTGTCATTAAGTTTTCTTACTTTCATCCGTTGTAGGTGCGGATAAGATGGCACTATGTTTTTTCTTAACTTCTTCCACATTACTTTGTATCTTATCGATCATTTCTCGAATTTCTTCCACCTAACATGACAATTCAACAAAATTTGAACAATTTTTTTGAAGTATTTCAGACCTTTGATTTTAGTCTAGCCAGTCAAAGGAAAAAAGTGAAAGAATTGATCCATTTCTTACCTCCGCAAAAAATTCTTCCATGAAACCATCACGGCTTTCCACCGTAACGGCAACATCATCAGGCCCCACGTCATCGTCGTCGCTTTGAGCCTGGAACGAAAACAAGCATACATCATCATCATATTTCCAGTTATTTGGAAATGGCACATAAAATCAACTTTGAACTATTTACGCTGTCGTTTTATTTGGAAAATTTAACAACGTAGAACATTTCTTGATCATTTATTAAGTTTTGTTAGACTTAAAAATACAAAGATGAGATCTATAAATCAGTGAGTTTGTTATATTCAGTTCAAGCATTTTCTTCCAGATTTTTTGCAATAAAGGGAGCTGTTCTATTTTAAGTCCTCATATATTTTAGGGAATTTTAGGGCACAGAAAAACACAATAGTAGTTCTATATGCAAATTCATGTGTGCATGGATAATAAAAGTTATTTTATTCTTCAGTGCACTCTTTAGAGACTTAGCCGTGACTAGACCAAGTCAAACCACTTTTCGGGCGGATATTGACGGACAAGTTAAATGAATTTCCAAAATTGAAAGGATCGTGTCATCATATGTAATTTATGTACATATACACTTTCTCTCTGAGAATCTTTCATCAGATCGGACTACTGACTCTCTCGCAACTTGAATTATTACATGAATTATTAACGAGATACACCGGAGGTAGAACAAAATGGTAGAGAGCGGAGTACAGCACCGTGCTAATATGAATATGGGTACATGCTCACTAAAATGGATGAATTTGAAGGAACTTCTTTTTACATTCCAATTTATAATTCTTCATACGTAATACATACAACATCTTTAAAACTTTAGAATATTGGACTATGGGACAGCGCATGACAATCACTATTAGAATTGATTTAAACCAAGTCTTGAAAACAAGAAACAATGAAAGTTCCCAGATTATTATTTTTTCTTTAATTGAAACTTAGACTTGCTTTAATAAATTTATTAAGAGTACTTCACTAACATAACTTGTCAAATATTTTCATCTTTTTTATTCTATCTGCAGCATGTAAACTTAACATACATACTTTTTTGCAATAAGAAATTATGAATTACATATCGTCATGAAGAAAAATATAATTGTTTGATAAAATAGCATTTTGTAAGATAAGCGTTTATCATTTCTTCTCTCATATCATGACTAGATGTATCAAAATAGATACATATATATATAATCTTCAATTAAATCCCTCACTGTACTTTTTTTAAAGCCTGTACTAAATGTACATGCATATGAAGCTTACTGATCTTTTCCCCTCTTTTAATCCCATTCCGTATCATTAAATGTACTATATTACATATTAACATTGAAACTGTATCTTATCTGAGGAAAAGATCTGAAATATTACATCTGGTAGACTTAAACTTTTCCTTTCCACTAGAACGAAACCACGCCTCTCATTGTTAGTATGCAAATACAAAACTGACAAGCATTACTTGACTTTATGCTGCATAATCTCTCGTCAGCATAATACGTACGTATGCGTAATAGGTAGCTGCATGAAAGCATACAAAATAACGCAATTATATTGCGCATATAAATTCGCAACTGAATCAACGCATTAAAATTTTGCTTCTTTTGGTTTCCTTACGCTAGCCTTGCAGGCATAACGTTACGTCTCACGGAAAACATAAATGGCTTATAATACTCTGATGGGAGCAAGTCAAATAAATAAATTATTACAACGAACGACTATACATTCACTTCTTTAAACTCGGTCTCTAGCAAATTTACAAGCAAACGAACTAAAATGAGGACACATTCAATATAATTGAGAAAGTTTAAGTTGAAGGTCCACAGGTCCATGTTCCATGTATGTCAAAAAATTTACTACCAAAAAACCAAGTTGAATCAAAAGTAATACAGCATATTGAGCGAGAGTATCATCGTTAAAACACACTTAATATTCATTTAAATAAAAATGCAGCACTAAAAACATGTTAAACGTCACCAAGGAATATAAATTCTTCTCAATGAAATTTTCAAGCTGCATTGAATTAGAGAATTAGAGAGTAAGCTCTCCATATATCATTTTTTGACACATGATCGCATACCAAAATAAATCTTTAAGTTTACACAATTTTTACTCCTTCAAATTTTTCACAAGATGTGTAAAAAAAATTTGCATAAATACTTTAATAAAAATTTCACCTTTCCCTTTTGCCTTGCCTTGTTTTTTTACTAGTGATCTATATATGTCTACAATTTCGTTTCTGAGAATACAATTTTTCCCCTAGATTCCAGTTGAGTAGTAATTTTACCAGCAGCAGCAGTTGTGTAAACAATCTGTGCCTTCATAAAACTATTTGCCATTAATCACCCCATATTTACTCTCCTTGTATCAAGCAAGCGACATGAAACTTTATTGTTATCACAATACAGCACAGCAAGTTCCATAATATACAGGCAGACTACCAACACAAACCCAGTTTTCCTTTCTAAAAGAACAAAATACGTTGCAACACAAACATAAAGTTCAATTATTATTCAAATTCAAGTCCCCAGTTTTTACTTTAATTCGTCCACGTTTTACTTGTTACGTCAACATTTCATCATTTTGCTTTGTCGACGTCGACAGATATATAATGTACCTTTATACATGCATACATTACATTCAACATATTATTAAGTTTATAAAACTCTGAACAAATATTATTAACTAAAATGTTTTCATGCAAACGTTTTCGAGTTCATAATTTCGTTTTAAAAAAATTCCCCAAGTACATGTCAAAGTTTATTATTACACTGAAACATTTTCAGCGCTTTGTAAAAAAGTATGTACACCTGTAACAAAATAATTCTTAATCAAAAACTGAAATTTATGGATATTTTTTTGTGCATCTTAATCATTTCATTCTTTAAATCTTCTTGACTGAATGTTGCCACTGTCAACTTGATCTTTTTCTTTTAAACAAGCAGGAAGTTTCATGCAAAAATGTTATTTAAATTCAGAAAAAAATTCCCCTGTATAATAAGTTTGTTTTCTTAATATGCAATTACTTTTTGAGGCTTCTTCACACTAAAAAAGATACTGAGTGTTTCATTTTATTGCACAACTTAAACATGTTTTTTCTATGATGTGTAGACTTTTGAAATGAGTAGGTATTCGTGTAAACGTTTAATAGATGACGCCTCACGGAAACTAAACGAAACACGTTCTTCTTTTAGAATGCTACATAGACTCTGGATAAATAACTTAGAAAACGTAAGGCCTTCTATGCATAAATTCCCTCCTCTTTTTCTTCTTTGTGCAAAAAAAAACATGCACAAGTGTATAATAATATGCCTACGTATAATAATAGTCTGTCCTATTAAGATAATTTACACCTTGATATTATGGATCTATAGAGCTTTGAATTTCTTTCCAAGTACTAAAAGAAGTATACCTATTCGTTTTCTGAATTCGCTTACATATTTCATAAGAAAATTGTCATTTTCTCTCTCTCTACCTCTCTCTCTCTAGCTTTTGTGAAAGTGAGCAACTAGTTAGAAAACAACATGCTGTTCTCTTTTGTATAAAAGCAAAGGAAAATCTCAATGCATTTGTAACGAGTTCAAGTTGTTGGCATATTGCCCAAAAAATACCCAAAGCTTCCAACCATCCACACACACATGGAAAGACAGACAGAAAGTAAAAGAAACTAATGAGATGATAGTCGGACCTTTGGGACGTTCGCAACAGGCAGAAAGTTTCAACAGTTTCTTTTTCAGCTCGTTATCTCATCCTCCCTTTTCCTTTTTTTCTCCACCAATGCCCTTATTTTCTCCATCCACGCATACATACATGAATAACATTATTGCATGCATACACACACACACTAGTAAAAAAGCATACTAAAATGTAGAGAGCTTTCTCCTCCTTTCCTAAATCCTAATCTTCAATAATAGCCTAGTGGTCTGGTCTGCCGGTACTTAAAAACCTTTCCAATTGCATTTCCACGCACAAAACTTACCCACAAAAATATATACATTTTCAGTTATTTTTTCACACGAGTGTGTTTACCAGCTTTAATGTCGCGGTGACTCTTCTTTATAAAAAAAAGTAAACATAGTCCTTAGCTTTCCCTTTGATATCAAAATTGTATACTTGACTAATAATAATAATCATATACATATGTGCAAGAGGGAGAAAGTGGCTTTAGCCATTATTGCTTCAAAAACGAATTTCCTCCAAACCAAGCTTGCTATAGTATACTCCAAAAAAAACCTTTTGAATTCAAATAGGGAAACGTAATAGCTTCACAGCTTTTTTCATGAACATGGCACTATGGCAGTTGACGCTTGAAAATATCATAAAGTTTTTTTTAGCTTGTTGTATAAAAACTCACAAGAAAGGACTATGACGACGACGACGAGGCTATAGGATAATAAAATTTACGATCTTGATATATGTATCCAAAAGACTACAAAGAGGAGAGAGAAGTAATAGCAAAAAGCTACTACTTTGTAACATTCTAATGTTTGTGTTGTGTGTATTGTATAAACTAACTCGTTGGATTGTGGATAGTGTTATGTGTAATCCATTTACACTTTAGGGATCCTTTTCCTCTCCGAGTTCCTTGCAAAAACGAAGGAACATAAAGGAAACCAAAAAGAACGTTCATTCAACAGCTGTAAATGTGCCTTTTCTCACATTTTCTCCACTACTCTTAAATATCTTCTCATGAAACTGGATTCACATCACCACATCTATCCTGATTTTCTGCTATAAAACACACATATATACAACATATATGTAAAATACTCACTTTTACCACTTTTCCATCATCATTCTCAACAAAATAAAATAATAATGCATACTCTCTGATTTTATTTGCTATTATCATCATCATTACCATAGCCATCCACACCAACATAAAATTTGCATACCACATTTTATGTGCGATTCTGGAAAATAAACATGATATTTACAGTAGAATGGTACATTAGTTTGTGGTGTGGCTCTGATACAAATATGTGACAAAGAAGCATAGTGATTTCCCTTCTTTTTCTTATCATCTAACATGTTTTCATGATCATGGCAACTATCAACTATCAAAAGATCAAGAAATACGAGCCTACACTAAACTTTTTTATACTTTGGATTTTAGTTCCCATTAGAAAGTGCCATAATAGTATAATCACACCAAAATACATTTATTTACATTGCATTTCATGTAGCTTTCTCTTTCAATATGTATAAGATGCTTTGCTTTATTGATGGGATTTCTTAAGAAATAGCAGCAATGTAGCAATACATATCCTCCTATCCTTTTTCCACAATAGTCGCTGTTGAGCTTTATGCATCGTATAAATAACCATTAATTTTTATTCCAGTTTTTTATTCCAGTTTGGATGGCTAAGAAATATATCTGTTCTGGGGAGCAACAATGTGGTTGTCGTTATCACTATCATTTCTTTACCTTTCTTAAAAATAGAAAATGGGTAATTTCTCTCACAGTCAAAGTGCAATTAAAATTTAACATATAATTTTTATGCAGCTCTATATTTTTTTAATACAAAGTTGATAATGAATTTTGGACAATTTTTAAATACATTTTGGATAAATTGCCAATTTCACTTGATTCACTACTTAATTAACTAATATCGTTTATATCTACACGTTAAAATGCAATGTAAAGATACTTAATTACATTATACATAAATATAACTTAAATATTTTTAAATAAATGTAAATCTCACCGCTTTCAACGCGGCTAATCTATCCTTCGTCATCTTGACTGTTGATGCGAAAGATACTCGTCGATGGTACGGTTGAATTCCTTATCCCACACCCACACTACAGTGGACTGGGAGAAAATTATTGGAAGTAGTTCCAAAATCAAAGAATTGTATTACAGTTCCGAAAAACAAACTCTGAAGAATCACAGTTACAAGCACATATATTCAGTGTGATGAACATGAATTAATTGTGAAGCGGAGGTTAATGTTATGTGTATTCACGTTTCATTTTGAATAAGTCATTTTATTAGTTTTTGTCTAGCAAAAACCAATCAAAGTTTTTAAAAAGGTCGTCGTCCATTTTTATAATTTATTCTTTTGTTTCACCACAGTTTTTTTTGGCTGAATTTGGGTTAGTGTATAATTTGTTAGTGTTCAATTTTACTGATAGAATATTCATTTATTTTAATTATTTAGTCAAGTTCCAGACTTTTTTCAGAAAATTCAAATACTCTTTTGGGTCTATATATTTATATCATTCTAGTTGATTATCTTGTTTCATACTGGTTGATTGAGTCCAAAAATATCATCATGCTCATATAATTTTTTTGTATATTCAGTCTGCAAGCTTCCCTGTTGTAAAAATCACAATCACTTGTTACCTTTTTTGGGAGATTTGATACCTCTCTCTTGATTTATTTTAGTTATTTAAAAACATCATAACCGACATATATGTCTTTTCTTACATCCCTCTCAAAAATGTATACAAGATATTTCAAAATTTGCAAATTTTTAATCACTTTTAGTTCAATTTAAAAAAAGAGTTTATCTTGTAATTAATAATATCCATCATCTCATTTACTTTTTTCTTCTCCCTCTCTCTTCCTATTCTACAATGCATTGTTTCACTTTAAAATTCCATGTGTCGTTTGGTTTGGTTTGATTACACTTGTTCCTCGACAATATTAGAGCACAGTTCCAAATATCCGTACAAAAAATATGTACTGTTCATCTGTTGATTCAGTATTCAGAAAACATTTGCACGCCATACACATACACCACCAAACACATATTATTTATACATACCTTACTCTCTTTTCTTGTTTGTATAAAAATCTCTGTTGTTGCGATAAAAAATGAAACATCAAATGGAACGATAGTGCTTATTACTATTTATTACATGGAAACCCAATAACACAGCACAAACTCCTCAAACATTTCTTCAATTTCACACACTCTCAAAAAAACCCTCCAACTATACTTTTCCTTGTATATCTACAAAAGGAATAATATGTAATATCCCGTCACGTGAAAAGAGAAGCAAATCAAGAAAATGTTATTACTCTTTGTAAGAATGTAACTTTACACACATAACATACACACATTTACACAACAAATAGTCAGTAGCCAATAAAAAAAAATTTCAAGTCAATCTGTATCACAATTTTTTTTAGATAGAACTAAAAAGGCGATCTTCTTTTCCATCATCAGTTCTCTCTCTTTTTTTAATATCCAGAAGAAAAGCAATAGAAAAAATAAATAAATAAAGGGGAAAAAACTGCACTCAATTCTCAGAGAGCCACACTCTCAAAACATTCAAAAATAAAATGATTACTTTTATTGCCTCTTTTTAGAGGACGATGTGATCATATAAATAGTACAACAGACACGAGGACTCATGCTATGCACACACCAAAAAACAACTTGTACAAGTACAGATATAACTGTGGTGACGATGACGACTAACGATGATGATGGTGATGATGATGGTATGGTGGTGGTGGTCGAGAGTGTGCACTGTGCACAAAATGATTGTTATTGGTACCTACTTATTTATACCAATGACTACAATTCCTCTCTACTAAATGTACAAAGAAAAAAAATAACAACCAATATCATCACCACTTTGCTTGATATTTTTTTGGTATTAAATTTGGCTGCTTGTTGTAAATGTAATGTAACTCAACTTGCAAAACTATTCACTACAAAATACTATAACAGCTAGGCAAACAGCCACTGCTACTACCACACAAAAAATTACTATTCTCGTGTTCCATGTTCCTCTGTTCCATTTTTCTTATTCATACTTTAACAAGCCAAAGTCAAGTCAGCCTAACAACCAAACCGACATACCAAAACCAAAGAAAAAACTGAACGAGCGATGCCCTTCTCTCTCTCTTCTTTTCGCTCACTTTCACTTGTTGTTTTGTCTTCTTGTCGGTATATTACTGTGTTGCTCCTCTCATACTTTTAAATGTAACGTCTTCCAGTATACATGAAAGAGTGAGACGGTTAGTATAGTGGCTCAGTCAATATATTTTTAATTTCGATCCAGCAAAAAAGAAAAATCCTTTTTGGTCTGTCCTTCTCCTCACTCACTCAGAAACACACACATATTATTTTTTCTGTGGTAAAAACATTTAAAAAGTAAAAGTTGTACATGGTAAACTGTTATATAGGTACATAAGAAGACAGTGTAAGTGAAAGAAATTTTTTTTATTAGGAGAGAAGAGAAAATAAGGCAAAAATTGTAGGGAAGTTTATATTGTTATTCAAAGTGGTGATGGTGGTGGTGGTAGTATGATGGTAGTTGACGTCCTCATTCCTTCTTGGCGTTTAGTATACTGATGCAACACTTTGATTTTCAGTCCGTTCTTATATGATGTGGTGATGATGATGCATGCACACGCTTGTTGTTTGCTTGTGTGGAATTGTGGAATGTTGAAGAAGAAGGAAAAAACTCTTCTTTTTTTCTCTCCCCTTTTTTCAAATATATATGCAAAGTGAGAAAAGATTGGTGGCTGTGCTGTGGCTGTGTGAATATGATGTGTGTATACTTTTTTGTTGTAATTTATGTGTGTAAGGAGTAAGCAGTGATCACCAGAGATTATTCATAAGAAAAGGAAAGGAGCAAGCGAAAAAAAGGAGCCTTTAGTCAAAAGCCAGGCGACGAGACTTCTACTGATGATGATGATGACGATGATGGTTTTGTCGACGAGCACATTTTTTATGCACTTTTGTGCGTTTATGTAAAAAATGTTATGTGTAAAAAGTTGCAAAAAAAGGTAGTAGTCAAGTGAGTAGTAATAGTAGCATCATGGGTTGTTTCACTCTCTCCAAGCGCTGTGTATGTGATATGTTTTGGGTATACTAAAGGATTTCCCAGTTTTTTTTTCTTTCTTTGTGAATGTTGCACTTGAATATTAAAAGAAAGTACAGAGGAATAAAAAAAGAGAAGACAAGAGAAAGATGAACACTTGTACAACACCAATCTTTCTTTCTGGTTGATAGCAAAAAATATTCTTGTAAAGGAAAACACGTTGCCAATGGTTGCTTCTGCTCCTTTCACTCTTCTGCTTTCACTACTGCTGTTGCTTACATACTGAACTTTTTCTGTGGTTTACTCACTCAGGCTGTTCAAGAATAAGCTAAAAAAATAGGAACACAGAAGATAGAAACAGCAGGAAGGAACGACAACGACACACAGAGAAAACGTAACGGTAAAGGCAAGAGAAAGAGAAGGCACACACACACATTATAATCAACTGGCAGGCAAGCCAGGATATTCTGTCGTTTATTTTTTGTGTGCCATTACTTGTTCTAAAGGATAGCTTTTTTATACATTCTTTTTGGATGTGGTGGTCATGTGGGAGATATATATGGACATGGACAGATGGCTTGCAATTGTATAGAAAAAAAATTGTATATTGTGCTGTTAGGTTTTAGGAAGGAGGAACATGATGGGTTTACTATCTCTCTCTCTTCTGTATAATATTAGCATGGAACAAAAGAAAGGAATGAATAAATTTAGAACATAAAATATTATCTGGTATGTCTGTATTGTATGGAGATTGAGTTTTTTTTCTTTCTTGCTTTCATTTTTTCTTATTGTTCCCATTTACAATATTACGTAAAAAAACGTACGTAAATTGTGTGTAGGGATATTCATAATAAATATGTGCATATATTCTTGTTAAACTGGTATACAGAAATAAGAGAAAGTTGATAATAACTATTTTGTCGAGAAGAAGAAAAAAATTGTTATGAATACACGCGACAAAAACGTTGTATATATTTATTGCATTTTGTGTAAACTTTTATGTGTAGTCAGTCAGTCATACAGTCCTAATAATGATTCGACATGTTAGACGATGGACAACGACAAGACACAAGACAGGGTAGCATCATAATATAATAGACATAGCAGCAGCGTAGAGGGAAGCAACAAGAGAGATGGTTCCTCTCTCCGGTTTCAGGAAAAAAACTTGCTTCCTTTTCGTGTGGCGGTGGTTGGTGGTGGTTGTGATATGATGATGATGACTATGATGAGAAAAGCATTTAGGCAGGATAGAAGAGCACCTTTAAGAAAGTCCACCATGAGGAAATAGATGGACAACCGCCCGAAACCAGATGATGATGACGACCCTTCGTAAAAAAATTGGTAGTATATGTACACTTGGTTGAATGAGAAGGTATTAAGAGAACTATGTATTTTAATGTAGTTCATGCGGAGCTCATCGACGAAAACCACGATATAAACCGAGTTGGTGGAACGACAGATGCCGGAAAAAAAGTTGAGTACCTAACTTTGATGTAATAAGACATGTATCATCATCATGCATGATAGAGACAACACACACATACACACTTTCTCCCTTGTAATATTACAACATAAAAAGGTAGTATAACTTTGTTGCTTCTAAACAGACAAGGAGAAGAAGTTGGTCGGGTCTGGTTGCAGAACTTCCATAGAACTTCCGTTGTTGTTCAAAATACAAGTTCATTTAGAAGAATGGAGAGATAGAAGGTAAAAAAACAGACAGTTAGACCCACACATTACGCATTACGCATACTAAATGTCTACAGAACATGCATGCTATAAATATATGTATTACTAGTTAAATGACCCGTTGAAATTCTTAGTTTTATTTAGGCGGTTTTGTTTTGTTCGTTGTTTTTAAAGTAAACAGTAATTATTGGTAAAGAAAACAGTTGTTTTTAACTACTGTTATAATTAAATTTACCGTTTTTTAGTAAACTATTTATTCAATTGTTGTCACACTATTATAAAGCTAGTTTATATAATATACTAGTTCAACATAATCCAATACAAGAGGTAATTTGGTAAGAAATAGGACAGATGAAAATAAAACATGATGAAAATCATTCAACTTTATTTCTACACAAAAACATATTTATTAAACAATTATTATAAGTAGAAACGGATCAGACTTACGCGACTGTGGATGATTTATCCAATAGCTTGTGCCGTTTTCTCGTATTCATATTTTGCATATCTTTTGTTCAGAGTGACAAGTTGACAG
>JAQFXM010000361.1:0-53925 GCA_034693345.1 Entomobrya multifasciata
ACTCGCCATGATGACTTAGACCTTTCTATGAATCATTGTACTTTTTGGTAATGTCAAATGATGCACTCTAATTGCTACGCAGGTGGTGGGGGAACTACATAATTTTGATACAAGTAAATTATGAGTAGTTTTGATCAATAAAAATAAGTACTTTAAAAACTTTTCACTTACCACATGAATGAAAGACGGTTTCTTGCTTATACGATTGATTTGATGTAGTATAAACCGACTGGGTTATATTTTAGAAACTTGCACAAT
This sequence comes from Entomobrya multifasciata, assembly GCA_034693345.1. Lineage (NCBI taxonomy): Eukaryota > Metazoa > Arthropoda > Collembola > Entomobryomorpha > Entomobryidae > Entomobrya > Entomobrya multifasciata. Next base: position 259 of record JAQFXM010000361.1, read on the forward strand.
ACTCTTAGGTTAAGTTAATAGAAATCAAAACTGCTTGAATATTTTACAAAATAAAGGGAAACACTACAACACTAATCAGGGGAAATTATCCTAACTTTGTATCTATCTTTAACAATTGTCTTTCTACGTGTATATATCACATCACATCCCAAGTAAATTCCATCTTACAAAGAATATTTAAATCCAACGTGTCCTTCTTTCACTTAATAAAAGTCTTTACTACATCACAGAAAAACAAACTGTCTTTAAAACTGATATCAAATGAAACTGGTATTGCCTCGAACGCCAAAAACAACCAAGAAAGACAACCTAAAAAGTTCAAATAAAAAATATTTAGCAAGCGTGTAAATGGATTACTCAAATACTCAATTTAAACCTTATATGACTTCATTAATTCAATAATACCTGTTAATTAAGTTAATACTGTTGTCCACATCTTTGAGTTGCTGAATTCTGTAAAATTGTAGTAAACACATTGTTTAAAATTAGCTTTACTTCAAGTATTTATTATCCAGCACATTACTCATATGTCTTTTAAAATTTAAATTATGTACGTTCTGCATTACATTATCAATTATATAATCAAGTCGACAATTGGAATTCTATGATTCGCTTCCAGCGATTATTTATCACAACCTCTAGGTTTGTTTTTTACAAAACGACACGGCTAGCACTACTACATCTAAATTTATTTAAAAACATTGCAAACACGAATCTAAAATGAGACCAAAAATGAATCGTAAATCGTGAGAAAACGCAATTAGCTATAGGCTTAATTATAAATCGTGCAATTTATTAAAATACATAATACAGTCACATCTTCATAATACTGAACAATGCATTGCTCATGCTCACTAATCAGTTAATATATTTTCTAACACTTGCTATAGTGTCTTGTGTTTAAAATGTTTCTGATGATTACCAAGACCAACCCTATTTGTTTTGTACTCACAATCAGTGGTTTTATTATTGTTCATCAGTGTACTAGTACAAGTATTAGTTAATCGACACAGTTTGTATACAATTCAAAAAGCAATCATTTAAAATCATCGAATCAGGGAAATAAATACAATACAATTTTACATTAAAACTCTCATTTTTTTATTTTGCACGATGAGGTCAGCCCTAATGTCCTATCCTACTGGTTATACGGTGACGGTGATACGATGAAGGTTTATATTTATGTGTCCCATCATCACATGTACATCAAAGTGTTATTATGCTGGTGATGATGGTATTATTGTTGTTGTTATGTTCTCTTTCATTTAAAGCTATACCCTTTTAAATTGCTCTGCATGCAACTAACAAGTAATCTAAACTTATAAGATAACTACGACAAGTACATTTTACATGTTTTCTTTTTAGATATTACACACTTACATTTACTGTAAAAGGAAAATGACGAAAATGTGACGAGATGACGATAGTTTTGTAACTATTATAATTATTACCTATTTCAAATGCATTGCCAATGCGCCTACACATTGCATTGCAACAACGAGGTTATAGTTGAAATATTTTTTATATACACCACACCACATCACATGCAAATTCAAAATATTAACATTAACTACTTCACACGTAATAATGACCGAAACTGATTTGCACTAGTATAACTAGGCTACCTGCATATATAACACTTGCACTATTTTTATTGCTATTCTCAGCTCAGCTTTGATACTGATGAGATGATGATACTGTTTAAATTTCAGAAAAGTTCTTGAAACAATTCTCATGTCGGTCCATTCCATTTACACTTTGCATTCTAGTCTGTCTCTGTATACATTCATTTGAAAAACAGGAGCATTGAGTTGAACAGCATGTAAGAGAAGAGGGGTGGTAAAAAATAAGCATGCAAAAAGGATGCCTTTAGTTTTTTACCCTTACCATAATGATCTTGCCAAATGCAATTTGATATTTGTTACATATGCAAGCTGAGAATGTGTAATCTGCAAAGCATGATGAAGATTGACAATGAGAGTATAAAGAAAACACGGGACACTTCCACATGTTGGTTTATATGGAACTCGTCTCGTCTGCTTGTGGTGGTGGTGCAGTCCTCATTAATGTTACACGCAATTTCAGACTTAGAAAAATAGCTAGAGAACGTGTTTTAATTCATTTTTATGGTGAAACGTAATACGTACATATATGTATGTGAGTTCATTCAGTCGGACTGACATATTACTTACCAGAGTTACACAGACACATTGAAAAATCGTATTTAAATTTGTTAGGTGGATTTAGAAAAGAGTAGCAAAAGTCTCTCTATTGTAATTGTACTCGTATTGTAAGTTCTGGGTCTAGTTAGTTGTAATAGAACACGAGAGGAACATCTTCATGTAAAGCGAGGACATTCATTCCTTTGCATTGTACACACAATTAAGTACGTTGCTATTAAAGCATTATTGACCAGATCTAGTAGAAAAGACACAATAGACAATAGTCACGACACAAGTTTCTCAAAACAAAAAGTTTGCGTAGGAAGATGAGATGGGTAGGATAAATGGGAAACCATGATCATGAGTCAGGCTGAAAGGTTACCTGGCTGGTCGAACAACTTTGTTACATATGTGTATATTTTGTGTATAATGTTGACTGGTATATGGCAATGCATAAAAGTGTATAAATACTTATGACTTAATATTGAGCTAAGGATCATAAAATAAAACACAATGATGACTGGCTGGCATATCATTCAGCATCATATCTTGCATATGAACTCAAAAGCATGGAGAAACAAAGCCAGCTAGTTGATGATGGTGTGGTGTGTGGTAGAGCCAAAATGTAAATCTTTGTACAATTTCAATCAAATGATGGCATTTCTCGTAATTTTCTCTTTGCAGATTTTATTATTTGTCACAGTATTCGAGGAGCCTACACAATCCATCTATTACATTCCATGTTCTTTGTTAGATATATTCATTTTGTTTCGGCGTTTACATTTGACAAATATGTTGGTTGATATTGCAAAAATCAAAAATAAAATTGAATATTTTTTACTCTTGTATTTAATCTTTATTGTTTCATAACATTTTCTTTCGCATACATTTTTTTAACAAACATTCATATTTTTTTATGATTTTTCATTTATATCATTCAAAGTTATATAAAATGAACTTGATTTAACCATTCCTCGACAATTTTTGGAATGGAAATACAACTTTGGCAAAGATAGTTAAACTATTTTGTAAAACATTTATAAAACCACTAATTATAACTTGTAACGAAACATAGTTAGCTGCTCCATTCAATCACCCCATACCCTCAGTTTCACTTGTTTTTTGGTTGCCCGCACATACATACACGTAAAAACTAAATGGAAGCCCTTTTACCTTGTACTTATTTTTCAATTTAATGTAGGAAAGGTAGAAAAATATATTGGTTTTTTATATAAAATGGCCATCATAGAACAAAAAAATCAGACTAGCATTTCAGCAAGAAGATCTTAGCAATCATTAACAAATTAGTTAATATCCTTTTCCCTCTCTTTCTATTAATCCACTGTATCATTATTGGTAAAAACTGACCATAAAAAGTCCTACTCAAAAACTTGGTAGTAATCTGGTGGTTTGATAAAATGAACAAATACTGGAATAAAAATACTACTAAAATATTTATGATTACTAAGCTCGCTGTCTTGTTGTGTGGATTACTATTTACATTACATAACACACTAAAAATACTTAACTATAAAATTTGATACACCTACTAAATTTGGTTAAAATTTGCACCCATCTAATTATAAAAAGATTTACACAACTTCCTTAGCTCCACGAATGGCAGCCATGATTTGGCTGGAGGGATAGGGGCAGCTTGGGTAGGTCTTAAGACAAGCATCAACATTACCACTGCGTCCAAGAGCTTCAGCGTAAGTGTAGGAGAACTTTCCAGACTTCTTTTCCTTCTTGGTTCCTTGACCGAAGAGGGTGAGGAGAAGTCTCTCATCTTCTTGGAGTTCAGCAGAAGGGGTAGCAGCAAGCTCACAGACAAGGCGCATTCCACAGCCCAATTGATCGTAAGACATAATGTCATCAGCAGAGGTATCCTTAATTTCAACAATGGCTTCCTCAACAACTTCCTCAGTGGTGGATTCGGTGTCACGACGTCTACGGTGGTGGTATCCGTATCCTACAAAGATATAAAAAGTGGAAAGTTTAGAATTTCATTTTTCCACTAGATAAAAAATGTCTACTTTGGTAGCTCATTGATTTGCCAACCTGGTCCAGCTCCGAGGTCAAAGTGAAGTCCAGCATGTCCACCAGTCAAGTAAAGAAGACCTGCGATGGCAGCAGCCTTAATCTTTAACAATGCATATTCAATTGGAAGGATCACACTAACTGCTGGCACATATCCTTCAGTGGGTATAATGAGACAAGCGAGGGTGGCCACAATGGCACCGAAAACAATCACTCTGGTTTGCATGATGGCTTATTGATTTTTTTCTTTGATGAATCACAAAAAAAAGATGAAAATGCACAAGTTAGATTTTTGCACTGTTTCACGATTTTTGAACAAATTATTTTTGAATTTTGGAACTGTGGAATGGCTGTGTTGGTCTGAGCTGTGAGATGTTCACCTGTCGAGATATCAAGTTGATGTGCCTTTAACACTCACCTCGCATCGATATTTATTGAGTCCCAAAAAGTAGCCACAAAAATATGAAACAAAAAAGGAGCTTAAACAAAATACATTTAATCTCAATAAAGGGGTAAGCTTACCATTAGAAAAAAAGCAAGCAGTGATATTAATATTTCCCTATTGTATTAGAATTAAATAGATCTGCTTTTACATAAAGCTTTACATACATGTACACTACCTTTTTTTAAATGTGCCATGTTACATTAGTTAGTACATTTGTACGTGCTTTTAATAGAAAATGATCTTTTCAGCGGCAGCAGCTGAAGATGAAAAGTACCTACATCCATTTATTATAATACGTATAAAATAATCAATCTCTGCGAGCGCTTACTTAAATCGCCAAAAAATGAGGCAAAATATTATGAACCTTTATCATATCATATCATATTCAGAGATCCATATAACGTCTTTGCTTTGTAAGATGTAAGATTACATTTTTTATATAATAACAATGGTCACTTGTTATACAAATTTTATTTTTTAAATCTTATCATTTCATTTCACTTTCGTCGATATAAACACCCCAGTATATATTACATTACATGGTTGTTAACATGAATTTATATCGTACGCATCAAAGGAAATATATTTTTTAATTCCTCAAAAAATGAAACAAAAAAGTAGCACAAAGGCAGGAACACATGGTATCTACATGATTAGTACAAAAATGTGGAAGTGAAAAAGTCTATCAGAGTATTATGTAATTACTCGAACAGACATAGGCATGTCGATTATAAAAACAAGTATTTTTGTGTCTCTCTAGAATTCTATTGCTAGTTCCGAATAGATTAACATGTTGTAGAGCATCTCAATAAATATAAATAGGTTAAATAGTACATAGAGTAATTTGTACTTCATCTATAATAGGATGGATGAATATAGGACTTTTCTGTAGACATTCTTGTGTTTTTTTGGTGATATGCTTCCAACCAAACTAATAAAGACTAGTTATCTTTTTTTCTTCATCTAGCAATTCTAATATAATTGTTGCGTATCTTCTAGCAGTTCATCAACAATGCATCCCTTCTCCCATCATCCCACCATATAACGCTCGCTTCACCTACTTCTTGTTTTACATTTAGAAAAAGGGAACCTTTGACTTTACCACACGGCAGTAGTTTATGATTGCGCGCACGCCAGTGCACGTAATGCTTATGTAAATAATTGATTATTGTTCACATAACTGTTAAATTTGTAGTATTTTTTATATAATAGTATAGCCATATCTATTTTTTTAAATGAAAAATGACACTTGCCGGTCATGCTCTTCTAGAGTATATTGCACATGTGCTCAACATATTAAGTATTCACAGGTTAGTTTAGAAGCGAAGCGACAACGTGCGCTGCGCTATAGAAGAACAAACAGGGCATTAGAGAAACAGACGTGCATGATCACACATCACGGTTCACTTGTAACTTGTTAAAGAATCTAGAATTTTTAATTTGATAGTTATTCTTAGATTTGCTAAATGGTGCAGTACATCCAATCAACAAAGATTAGACAATTATGTGAGCATGGATTGGATTCAGATGGTGGCTAAATGTATCGTATGATAGAATGGAGGAATTGGGGTAGAGGAAATAGTGAAAATGGCACACGTAGTACATTCTAGACGTGATTGTTTCCTAGCATGTGCCTATCATAAGACTGGATGAGGAGTAAATTATGGTGCAATAAAATTTTAGTATTTTTTGTGTCAACGAGATGTAAAAATTTTTATTGAAGAATTTTTTGTGTTTCTGTAAGGGGCAAGGGGTAAATTAAAACACATTTTTACTGTCGTGATAATGCTTTAGATTACATGGAACAGTTGCTCAAAAACTCTGCCATCTCATAAAAGGACCAGAGTGTAATTCTGAAGCATTTGGTATTAAATTCATCTTTAGTTTTCGGTTGTGTTTTTGGTTGCATTTTCCATATTGATATAATTTACTTTAAAATTTGCTCGTAAATCGTAATTTTTATTTTTTAAATGACATTATTTCAATCATAACATTTTTTGTCTATACACTTACTTACTCATTATTTCACTTTGTTAATTAAATCTGCGACCCGATAGCGTGCTTATCTGATTTGAAGAGATTTCCAGCAAACCCAAACTAATATTATGACTGGCGGTGATTACTGTCCATATATTCACATCACCATAATCAAACCTAATGTTCCTAGGTTCTTATCTTACGCTCAGGACCAGAGTAACCGTTTTTACGATTGTACAATTTTGTGTGAATTTGACCTAAACTTTAATTATCCGTTTTAGTAACATGATTCATTGTGCATTTTTGATTGTTACAGTAATCATAATTTACATTATTTGCATACACAACCATTTAAGTACTTGTTGTAATAGAAAATTTTAGTTACGTATGTCATGTAATTTTTTTTACAAGTAAACAGGTTTTGAATTCTAATAGGAATGCAAAAGATAATTTCGAGTAGCCTAAAAATGTAAATGTGTGAAGTTAAGAAATATTGTAGTACTCGTGCCATTTTGGCTTTGGCACACTTTTTAAATTTTTTATCAACTCAATCTCTTTAAAAATCATGTTTCCCGTCGCATCATCTAAAAAATTAAAACATGTGTATCTTGAAATTCGTTGTGTAATCCTGTCCCCTATAGTATCTGAAAGGGAAGTGATAGGAATAGGGAGTAACGAAATACTGAGGAAGAGTAATGGGACTAGTCAATACATTTAATTCTGAAAATATTTGTAATAGCTTCATTAGCTTTCTTTAATCGCCTTCACTAGCAGTTTATTTAGTGAAGATTATTTACTTTATTTATTCATTAACAGTTGTAACAGAATCATTTTGTTTAATCAACATGGTCGCCTCTAGAAAAAATCATTCGACACCTGCTCAACAGTACAAAAAAACTTGTACACAATTAGATGTCTGACAACTTACCTTATGAGCAGCTTATGTACACTAAATTAAATGATTGTCGCAATAGTAGTTTTTAAAATATTTGCAACGACCGCGACCACCGAAAAGAAAACCAGTTTCCTTCTAGCGCATGGCAAAAAAATAGTAATGAAACTGACCTGTTGTACATACACATGGAAAAAGATTAAGATTAAATAAAAATTACTGACAAAAACGCACAATGCGTAAATGCGTAACTCATCACCCATTTAAAATAGATGTCAGTTCACAATATAAATTGGTTTTATGTTAACTTTTCTGGGGTAATGGATGTAGGTACACCCTTGAGGTATGTAAAGTAATTATATTGAGACAAAATGTGTTGCAACACTTTGTTCTTAAATTACATATTACATCAAATGTTTCTGACCGTTCTTCTGCTTTAATATTTTCGCCAGCTCTTACTAAATTGAATTAAGCTATAATCAACAATGAAATAGATTCTTCCTTCTTTAAAATTAACTGATGTAACAACAGGTATAGCTTGTCTCATATTATTAAACTGAATTAGTAATAATCGAACCGAGGAAGTTACTAAAAGCAGTGAAGTGCAGGTATAAAACAGAAGTCAGACTGGCAAGCTACAACTTGACACTATGCGAATGTTTTAATATAAATACATTTATTAATGTGTACTCAGGGAACTACTTTGGCGTTATAAAATATGGAATCAATTCAATGACAACGTTTTCACTATAATTAATTTAATTGGAAACATTATTATTCTGAACCTGGCATTAGCATTGGTTGAGCTAGTTCCGTTTTAGGACTCTGTGTATTTTATGTCTGCAGAGACTTAGTGATGACATTAAAATCTGGATGTGAAATATATTTAGGAATATGTACATTATTTTCAAAGCCGACATTTTTAATGATGAAGAATTTGAGCAAAACGAATTAATATACTTTAACTGTATAGTTATCGATTATGTTAAATGGACTGGCATTGAAACCACAAAATGTTTATAAACAATTTTAAACAATGAGGACAAAACGAAGGTTATTTCTTCCTATAAATGTATTCAATGTCTATAACTTTTTACTGTCTTTAACTTTGTTTCAACTGTGAACTTTCAAAAACTATTTTTTCAGTTTCAGAACCTTTGGAGTGAGCACTGAGTCAAAACAATTGCTTGTTATTTGAAGCACTCATCCTAAATGAATTTTGTATCAAATTGACTGAAAACTGTATCCACTTATAATGTGAATGGGTGCAATGCATAATTTAAATGCTGTACCAGCTAAAAAAATTCAATTTTCATTTCAAATTATATCCTACACGGTAGCTGGCGCATTAAAATCAGTGATTTGAAACTATCATAAGTCTTTATTTTGGTGAAATTGTGGCAAAGTTTCAAGCGAAACATTCAAGTTTTCGTGTCATCCATCCGCATATAATTTGATACAATAAAATTCAATAGTAGACATTTTAAAGGGTTCAACGTTTTTATCATTAAAAATTAAAATATCAACAAATACATACACATTTTATGACATAAAACTGACAGCGCGATAAGTTTTTGCTTTTTCTTTGCGTAGTAGCAATTAACATGACTTAGCTTTGATTTGTCGTGCGATATGGAATAATCTTTCAAATGCGACTGTTTCCCTGTCATATTTAGTATCATTAAAAAGTTAAGCAGTCGCCCATAATGCGTACATTGATCCAATTCGATGTTGCGGATGTGGGGAAATGATGCGAAACATTTTTTTCAGAAAGGACAAGAATTTGTTTTAGGAAAAGACGATATTCTTGCTTTCGTTTTAAAAGTTCTTTAAATTTTAATTATTCTTCAGTTCGTTAGAGGGTTCAAAATGCTGATAGCTGAAGGTCGCCAGGAAATTCTCAGGCTGTTTAAAATTAATTAAATGCATAATGAACTAATTATTTTAGAACACTGAATTTATGTGTGTGGAAGTATCTCGATGCAGTTTTACAAGTGGCTAAATTATCATTCACGATTGACCATTCATTAGTAGAACAATTTAAAAAATGATAATTATATTGTACTTGTAACAAGTATTAAATTATAGTTTTTAGTGCGTTAAACCATAAAAGTGTTTGATCGTGCTAAAAATTTGCTTCTAATAAACCTAACGCATCCTCTTCAAGTTATATAAGAGTACAATGTCTTTTAGTATTTATCAAGTACTATTATTAAAGAAATATATTTATTTGGTGTTATTTGTTGCGATTAAAAGTAAGTAAAGTATCATATTAATGTATCAAACGGCTGATAATTTTAATGAATTGCAAAAGCTCAAAAAGTCTGAACTCATTTATATTTTGCAAAGCCGCAGACAAACACGAGTGCACATTTTATTACCTTACGTCGGCCAAGATGCGATTTTTATCATTATATTTTACATCAGTAGTACATGTGTTTTCGTGTTAATTTCTTGTTGAATTGTCTTTTTACATTTGTCAAAAACAAAAATACAAAGAGTACATTTGCGATTAGATTGAAATTATTGTAAGTCAAAGAGCTCACGTATAAAAGTACGATCGATGTATGAACATTTTTTTATTAAAAAGATGTAATTTGTACTCAAAACATAAAACGGAACTAATTCAAGCATGAATTTGTTACAATTTAATAAATGAGATGCATTTAGATTGTCCGGAAGCTAAGCCGTTGTGATGCAATCTTACCCTCATATGGCAAGTATAGAGTAGGCTGTGGTCGAACATCAAAGTTATTGTTCGGATGTAGTATACTTTTTTATCCATACTTTGAGGATTTGTTAACATGATAGCTTAAAGGAGTACAAAATATGAGTGCGGTTATAAAATCTTGAGTAATTAGCTTAATAAGTTTCATTCGTGAATAGAACAGCTTCGATGCAACAGCGACAGCGATTTATGTTTTTTAAAGATCCACAAAATTGGTTCAATGGTACGATGACACAGCTTTATAAGCTAATCGGCTTCGCAAAAATCATTAAACTTCCTGTCGCAAAAATTATTACTAAAAGAACTTTTTAAACAACTGAACGGAAGGTTTTTGAAAGAATCATTTCTGAAACAACTTTAATTAACATTGAACATGTGAACAGAACATAAATGTTTGATGCTGTGCCCGTATTGTTTGGAAGTGATCCAATAGTGGTCAGGATCCTTAAAAACAAATTCTTTGCATTTTGCAATTTTTCTTTTACACATTTTTTTAGGAAACTAAATTTTTCATTCACAAATAAATTATACAGTAATGCAAAATGCATAACGTGTATACTAAATTAAGAAATATATTTGAATGATTTAACCAACCATGCTTAAAGATGAAGAGAACTAGCAGTGCTGTTAATTTTAATTTGAACTGATATTTTGTATTATCGACAGACATTGTATACGCATGCATTGCGCTGAATTATCGATTGCTTAATAAATGTGGTGTGTTAGTTTATGAAAAAAGCATGTTGGTTATCTGCTGACAAGTTGAGCATAATCATTGTTTACGTTCATTAGGAAAACATTTGCTCATTGAGAAAATCATCCGACTTCCATCTTTAAGACATCGAACATGAAACAAATAATCATACATTGATTTCCTTCCTTAAATCACACATTTCGAGATAGTTTGTGTACAACATACATGATGATTTATTTAGTGAGGGTGAATATAGTAATTATTTCTGCCTATTCACCATTAATGCGTTCAATTCATCCATAGGTATTGATATTTATTAATCCTTATCGAACACAAAATTTGACCAACATGATGCAACAATTACTATTAAAATAACGAGAGTAGACAATTATAATTGAAACTTTAAACTCATAAAGGCGTGATCTAGGTTGGTTGATGGTTGATCACATATTTGTACTATATATTTAAAGCTTATGGTTATTTTTGTGGTTTTATTTATGATCAATTATAATAAAAACCATTTTTAAATTCTTATCTATTCTTAATCTACAAACTTTGCTGTTTACTCACAAAGTTTTAGTTTATATGCTCATCAATGTAAGTTCATCATCGCTGTACTAAGGAGCAAAAATAAGATATATTATTTTTGTTATTTGGCAATAAAATATGTGTAACTGTTTATTGTTTATGATAGCGTAGAATCACTCGAATTGTTCCTCTTTGGCCTTAATTAACGAGTGTTGTAACTGATATTGTCGCATTTATTAACGGAGGAAATGCTTGCGGAAACTCATGCTTCTATTTAGTTCCACTTCATTTGGTAAAAATAACCTTTTAAACAATGTTGAATGATGTACTGCTCAACATTATATCGTATTTAGTTGTAACTCATTTTGGCAAAAATTACTGATTACAATTCATTCGTTAGAGATTTATCTTGAATACTTCTTTGTAAAACTCTTGGGCACAACAATGAAATTCCTGTGACTTATTCTGTGTTACGATTGCGATTTGCATCAATGATGAACTTATTCGATAACGAGAAGGGTTTAATAAATATTTGCCAATCGTATCTGAAAAGTTAATGAGAAATGTTGTTTCACTGTTAAGTGTGGAATAAGGCACAGTGCTTCTTAGTATCTAACTACTAAATGCCTGATTAGCCGACTCATTTATATTCACGCAGGTCTCCGTGATCTAATATAAAATTGGACTGAACACTGAACATTACTGACATCTAATTAATGTTAGAAAATATTTTTTATAAGTTACAAAATAGACTGGCTAAAAAGTCATGCATAAATGGGCATTTTTATTTTCTAAATATGTTTAAAACAATGATATGTAATAATTTTTGATCTTCTTATAAATATAGTATTTATCGACAAAGTTTTTATAATAAATAGCTAAACTATTCTCCTTTAAATAATTTTAATTAATAAAACAAGGCAGAAATAATATATGTCCATATGAATGCCATTGCAAAATTAACCGTTTGGAATAAAATCTCTATTGAGTGGATGCGTCTTCAATAATTTCTATTTTCACTTTGAGAAACAAGCTTCCTTCATAAATAAAGCTGGAAATATTATCTAAAAAATTGGTGTCGCCACAGTAGGAACTCGACTGAATGGGAAATATGTTTTCAAATGATGTGGAATCATTTTGACCCTCTTTGTAACCAGAATCAGATACTAAAAATTTAAAAAATACAGTCAAATATTTCTATTCAAAATTTACAGATGTTGGCTGTATAATCCAATTTAAATGTACACAAACTTACAGTGAAAGTCGGTTTCTTTATCCTGAAGAGTTCCTTCTTCGTTAGCTCTTTCCAAAATGCAAGCTTCAATTTTGTAAAATAGAGTTTTATTTTCTGGCGATAACTGGAGTACACGTAAAGCAGGAGTACGTAAACTTCCCACTTCTTCCACATCAAACATGACTTTCCAGCGTGACCTCCGTGGCAAATGCCTCTCCATTGAGCCTAGTCGGCCAACTTCAAATTCAAAATTCATGGCCCTTTCACATCTATTTGAATACACCGTATGGAAGTCTTTTATTTCCCATAACATGGTTTTGATTTCGCTTACTGGCTGAATTTAGAAAATTAGAGTAAATATTATTCTTTTTGGTATTTGTTTATTAGATTTTAAAAATGAAGTATTCATGTTGGCAAACTTATTACCTTTGAGACAAATACTTCATCATAGGTCCATGATGCCATTGTTGAGGTGGTCAAGGGATTGGATACTCCCCTATTGACTACATTGCTGTTTGAGTCTCGATCTCGATGAAAATTACTAGATTCATTTCTGCTATGATCGGGAGAAATTAGTGGATGCTGTCGACCTAACATATTTGGAGCCGGCATATCCACGTTTTTGTATATTTTGTATTTGGGATTTGAAAACGAAAATAAAAACTCAAAATTTCAAAAAGAAAAGGATTTAATTTTAGACCTTGCCCTTGTGACTTCAACATATAAATGAAAAATATCTCTGCAAAAGATGGTTTAACTAGATTCAAGTTTTTTGCTTGCTAAAACAGTCAATAACCGTGAAACTGGAGTTATTAACCCAGTTGAACCCATAATATGCAAATATCTAAACATGCAATGTATTAAGTCGTAGTGAGTTTATCTTGAAGAAGAACGCCGAACGTAGCAAGACTGACAATGATACATGATGTAGCCCCAAACTAAAATATGAACTCAAAACAACAATCGCTATAACCTCTCTGTCAAGCTATGAGCAAGAAATTGAATATAAACTTGTAATTTTAGGCACTTTGTTGTTGCGGATTGTAAATAGCAATATTTAGGTACATAAGTACGTATATTTAGTACGCAGAAAACGAACTTGTTTACGGGAAAGCTGTGAGATGACATCATGTTATTGTGCTTACTTATAGCATTCATTCAAACTACAACAATAATATACGAAGTAGCTGATCTTTTCATAATTAAGCATGTCATGATCATGATGATGATAAGACTTGAAAATTGCTGCAGGCTAAAATCGACAAAAGGTCGTCTACTGAACTGAACTAACAACTTTGTCGTCAAAAATGAAATGTACATTACGTCTGATTGAGAATAGAGCGCAGACATGTATGTAACAACTTCCAAAAACAACCCAGTAACAACTAAGAATATTATTTCCTATAAAATATTTACACAATACTATTATATCTCCCCTACACCAGTAGCATCTTTGAATTGAAAATATTGGATCTTGTTAGTTGAGCAATTAGGCTTTCTGATTATTCAACACACGCATAATGACAAAAATACATTGTCAAGAGCTGAGAAACAACAAAAAATAAAAATATTGCTACTGCATTATACTAATGCGTCGATGTTGCAACTTCAGACAAGTCATTAAGGCCATTCAGCTTATTGTTGGGCTAGAAGTCTGATCTTCCAATTTTGGTAAACATAATGTACGTACCATTTTGTTTTGGAAATATAAAATACAGAACAAATTTCACAACTCGATTGGAATGTGACCAGAATTTTCATCAACTTATAATTCTGATCACTGCTTTGCATTTCATCCCAGCACCAACAAACGTCCTTTCTCCCTCGAACTACGAATTATAATTTTTCCAAACCGAAATACATTACATACCGAAAAAAATTCCCCTGCAGAATGCATCTTTTCTTTTCTGTCGCAGCCTGAAAAAATAACCCCGTAAAATACGCACTTTGTTGTAAAACACGTCTCAAAAAAATCTTCTGCCAAAACTGTGATCTCTGTTCACTTTTTCGGTATATTCCTTGCATTTATTTCATTCATTTCCAGAATGACTGTCTTGCAGCCAACCATAAAGACACCCTCCAAAACCCCCGGAACAAAATGTTTTTGTGTTGGTGGTGTGGTGGTAGCAGTCATAATAGCATCAGTCGTGGCAATGATGTCGGGATGATGTTTTTCCGAGGAGGGTTGTTTCATTTCTTATGTAGTATGGTATTAGTAAAGTGGTGTACATGTATGCGTCATACGTTGTATTTTGCTCCCTTCATGTAGTAAAATTGAATGATTCACTATACGACTGCTCCTGATTCTACCCAGTTTCCCCGCATAAACTCCTCCAATGCAGCTTACTAAAGCAGCCGGCTCTCTCGTGGTATTCAACATCCCCTGTTGTCTTTTTGTTATACATGAAATCTACGAACACAGGCTTGCGAGTGCGACCTAATCATTATTGAAGACACGAAGAAGGACGGAAAGAAACTTGGCATTTTCTATAATGATGCGAAGGATGTTCGTTGTCGTCATCTTTTCTTTTAGAATGGGGAAAGTTTTACAGTAAGAGTATTAGGGTGAGAGAGGGTGCAAGCTAAAACCCATATCTTGCATGCTTGTTATATTCTCATTCCAATTTTTCATCTCATGGGGATAACTCAAGTAATTCTGTGCTTATATGGACGGAAAGGAAAGTTGTATTGTAGAGCTTCTTTCGAATTCATGAAAGTGGCAATGGTCCCATAAAGAAAAAGGGGATGAATGAATGAGTATTTCTAGAAAATGTTTTCCATGTGTAAAAATGAGAATTGGCCCCGAAGACAAGCCCAACGGAAAGAATGCAGCCAAATGTAATGAAGTCATTCCAGCTTTGTATACGATTTCTTTTGGAAATCCTCTTTTGGTTGATATTTATTTTGAGCTTGGGTACGTAATGTTCTGGAGGATGTACGCTGAAATGTGAAAGTCTGTGAGCATTACATGAAATGGACAAAATGAAAGTAGTTTGTACGACGGGTTGTTTGGGTTTCAAAAAAAATACCAAGACAGAAGCCGTCAGTTGCACTAGAGGAAAGCTAAAAATGCACTTTAATACGTTATTTTATAATGTAGAAAGTGATGCTGGAATCGTCTCCCCTTCATTTTCATCCAATGATGATGAGATGATGATGATCCACGGGGTATTTTATTGCATTTTATAAAAGAGCACACGCAACAACATTTACTTTTACGCACTTGCCCTTAAACGGGGATTTTCATCGCCGGCTCACAATGGATAATGACATGAGCTCCATTTCTCGACAGTCATCAGTTCGGTTTTGGCATGTGAGGTTGGTTCTTTGGCGAGTGTAGTGAAACTGGAAACTTTCACTGATGAGTAGAATTTTTAACTGCCGGTTATAGCTCAATTATTTTTGAATTTGCATATTCTTCTAAGCACTGGCTGAATGACAAAAATTCTGAATTCTTTGACGGGAAGCTGACAATTTCCCAATAGTTGACAAAGTTTGCGTGAAGTGTGTGTACCGAATGTATTGAACAAAGTAAAAAAGTTCGTGAAAAAGGTATACAGGGTATTTTCGAAAACCCTCTTAGCTTGACATCTTTAAATGGATTGACAGTAAATTGAAAAAAAATCTACGTTTGTATTAAAATAAATTGAACTACACATTTGATTGATGAAAATACGCAATCATTTTCTTGACAGATAGAACTCCGCTAAGAAAGCTGAAGATCTTATTTTAGACTAACGTGTTGTTACCCAATGGAAGATGTCAGCACATGGCCATTCTTCAAACGTACCACCTGCAGGTATATTTTTCAGATTTTCAAAATATTACACAAGTACAGATTGTAAAGTTCAAATGTACAGCATCTTGAGCTGTTGAAGACACATTTACGATCATTTGCATCTTGCATCTTATGACTATTATGGAGGTTTTACACTTTTTTCATTTTCCCTCAGAAATACAAAAGATGTTCTTTCTTGCAGAAGGCATTTTTTAAGAAAAAAGTTTCAATGTGAGCACCGTCAACACTTCAAGTAGCACAAAATGATATTGTCATTTTGTCATCCTGTGTCTTCAACTTCAACTTTTCATTCATTCTTTTAAATTCTAGGCTTTTCTGCTCACTCATTCAAGTTGACAAGACACGATTTTCTTACATTCAGTTTCATCTTTTCTTTTTGCATAAATGCATGTATTTTATTTTCCAGCTAGTCACTAAAAACATGTGAAAGGGCACACTGGTTTCCAAGATGTTTGCTTTGGATGGCAACATTTTCTTTTTATCATACAACACGTTCCCAGATAATAGTTTGCTCAGAACAAAGAAAAGTTTCATGTCCTTTTCAAGACTTGTGGCAGCAGGTGTTTGAGAAATTATGCATAGTGTATCAATGAATGATAACAAATACTTTAAAACGGATTGTTGGATATGTCTATTTCTGCTTCTTGAGAGTGAAGTTTCATGATATAAATCAAGCGTAGAGCAGCCCACCCAACAACACAACATATTCGACAGTATAAATTTAAACTATATTTACATTGTAAAATAAAAACTTAAACGAGAAGGTGTTTCTGAAGTTATAGTCATAGTTGGAATAGAACTTTGGTTTTTATAGACTTACAACAAAGAAATATTACTCCAACTTAATGAATAGGTATATTGGAATAATTGGAATACATATGCTGCTGACTTCAGGGCAGGCTCAAGGGCTAAAGCATAACTGCAAATGTCAGCTCATCTTTTACAAAACTCTTTCCGTGCATTTTACGTGACATTTTAGGATACTTCTTTTATGTGAAAACGACATGACACGTGCAAATAATTACATACTTTTAATGCGTAACCTTCCTTTCATCTTTTCAACTTTATTTACTGTAACAAAAAAGAATGTTCTTTTAAAGCAAAAAGGCTGGCTGAACGTCCATACATTAATATCTATTCAAATCTACACATTTATCAGGCACGGGAACTCCAAGCTTGTATACAGGATCCCATGGATCATCCAAACAATATGCTGAACCTTTCCAGAGTTTTGCATTGTCTAAAGATCGTTTTCTTCGTCTGTTCATGAAACAATAAAAGAAAAAGTCATATTGGGTGCAATCACAAAAGACAACTTTTAGTATCTATCACAGAATATTACCTTTTTATGTCAAGAGTTGGTCTATTCAACCATTCTGGATATGCTGAAACAAATTTCGACGCTGCAACACATGCATCAACAGATCTGGCAAATTTTCTCAAGTCAAATGCACTATACAAATATTGCCATATCATAAATGCAGTATCTCCAGGTCTGGTCCTTTAAAGAAAGAAATTGGCATATGAAAAAACTTAAAGAAAAGCTGGATATTGTTGTTTGTCATTTTTTTGTTCATACCATCTATAGATAATATCCTCATTAAAGAAGTCCTCCATTTTTGTCATTAAAGCACTAAAATCAGCGGGATTGTGCTGAAAGTATTTTGCACAATAGAAATGTGTAAAGGTAATTACTTTCCACATTGTTTCTGTAGGAAAGTCGTGAGTCTCCGCGTTGAACTGTTTTTCTGGTGGCACCATAAATACCAAGTTTTCTGCTAAATCTAAATCCTGGCCTGTTACAATATGTGCTCCTCCTGGACCTGTCAAGTTCATTGAGTAGGTCATGTTGATGTAGCCAAGCTAAAATAGAGATATAACAGTTCGTTTTCATTCCTATTCGATACATAATTTAAATATTTTATTAAAGTTAGGAAAACAACTTACAACTTCCTTGCATTTACACAAAATAATGGTTTCATTCTCTTCCTCATCAAAGCTCTAGTCATTAAAAATGAATGAAAAAATGAATTATTTATTATATCATAATTCACAAATCTTCTTTATAAAATACTTACTTCTCGACATTTTTCGTTTTCAATTTTAATCAAGTCGTACTCAAACTCTAACTCGGTTGCATCATTCAAACATAAATCCAAAGTATTTGACATCCGTTCATTCTGTGCCTTTTCTTCCAACATATGCCCATTCGGGTAAAAGTCCCTTGAGTTTAGATAAAAGAGACGGAAGAGCCGCATCATAGCATTCACCAAAAATTTTGGTGTTGCTGCATTCGGACAAGCCTTTACAAAAATTTCTTTAACTTTTTGCGCTAATTTCCAATTTCCCGACTTCAGTGTTGGAGGACGAACCCCTTCTAGTAGCCAGTTAAGTTCTTGTTTTACAACGCGAAGATTAGATGTTCTTACTATTTCATCCCTTTCTTCAGGAGTGAACTCTTTATCCAGCTCTAGAAAATCTGATGTTTCACGTTTATGACGAATAGGTGCTTGCATTCCGTTATTTACAGAGTTATGATGAGGAACAGTTGTTGAACAGCTTGTGGAACAATTCTTTGTTGCATGAATGATACGGCCACCTAAACCGATTAAAATAGTAAAACTGTAACGTATAGATAACAAATAAAATACAATAAAATTAATTTTTTCTCGATTTTGCATACTTTTCACGTGAATTGCCTGCCCTGGTAAAACTTTGAATGAGGTGAAATCATTTTCATTCTGGTCAACATGGTCGTAATCAAGCTCGTTGTTGGTGTACAAAGCTCTTGGGCATTGTTCCGTAACTTTAATATACTTAATTCCTGTTTTTACTTTGTAAATTATTAACTCATTTTCATTCCACTTGTCACTTCCGGCAATACAGATAGGTGCTTCTGTCACCATCATGTCTTCTAATCTCTCCCTAATGCTCATATATTCATCATCCCAGGTTTTCTCTGGTTTTAAATCCAAAAGCACATTAGTTCCCCTGTTGGGCCGTAAGCGAAGTAGTGTACGATTAGTTTCACGGGAAAATTCATAAGGCATCGTAAATTCTTTTGAAAAACTACGGAAAACATGGCCATTTTCTTTTGTAACGAAATTTGAAGTTGTTAAAGCGTCTCCTAAAAAGGATAACTTTCGAATCTATAAATCGACCCAAAAAAGAGGAAAAAATTACTTTCTAATGATTGGTTTAAAATAAGTTGACTAAAGCAAACATCAACACTAACCGGCATGTCAAATCTGAAACAATCCCCAGTTCCATAAGCTACAATGTAGTCTTCATCGCACCAGCTTTGGCTAATGGCCCAACTAAGATGTAACATTCCAAAAATTAATTCACTTATTCAACTTAAAATAGACCATTTGCAAGTGTAAAGCTGCTTACAGTCCGTTTAAACAAACACATCCACCTTGCAAACTTTCTGAAAGCCATGCCCCGTATGGGCATTTCTCCGCTTCGACTTCATAATGTTTTAAACTTTCCCCATTTCCTCTATCATTGCAAACTCTCAACCAGCCTTTTGCATGATGATCCTGATGAATATTATCGAGATTGTTATTTGAACTTCGACCACCTGTGGAGGTTGCACTGCTAACTGCTGTGGTCGAAATAAAAGTTAAAAGAACTGAAACGTGCCCGACAAGCCACATATTACTTTCCTTTTAAAATGTGATCTTTAGAATATGAACAAATGAAGTTATTTGAGGGTAATTAAACATCAAGTAATTTTAAGGTGATCGAGTCTACATGGTCATCCATTTTGATGATTATAATTTATTAGAATGCGTCAATGCATTGTTTTTAAAGGTTGTGTGAATTAACCTTGGCCATTATGCTATTGCGTAAGGTGGATTTGATTATGCAATCCTTTATCTTATAAAACATTGATTCAAAAACAAATATTCATTTATAATTTTAATTTTAATCTTTATTTGTATTTTCAGATGAATTAAAATCGAAGACAACTTTAAAATGATGATGCGACGATATGTATGACGCATAAACGTTTAAATTAAGTAGATAGATTTTTCGAACAATAAAAAGCCAAAATGCGTTGGGACTTTTTTCGGTACTTGCTTGACATACATGGCCTGTCAATGGCAGGAAGTAAAGATGGGCGAGGAGAAGGAGACAGCCGTGAAATAAGTGGACACCGAGACAAAGACAAATCTCAGCCCCAACTCATTTCGGCCAAGAATCTGCACCATCATCATCAGCTTATTGTCAGCCGAACTTCTTCCGCTAACAGCACCGACGCTACTCCAAACGATAGCAATGGACACAGTAGCCACAGCTTTCAGGAGCATCTAAATAAAATAGAACCAGTGACCACAGATGTACCAATAATCGCATTTGACAAATCCACTCCATCTTTCACTCCTCCAACAAGAAAGGCATCCGCATCATTTCTCCCCAAAACTACAGAATCCCTTCCATCTAGTCCGTTTTTAATTAAAAATGGCAACGGAAATGATATTTCAGCAATAGTTGATGGTACAATGAATCACAATCCCCATTTGATTAATTCCAGAAAAGAAATTCTTTTTTCTCCGTCTCCATCATCTTCTTCCTCTTGGAGAAGGAATGCTAATAATGGCAGCACTAATGAGGATTATACTCACAGCATCAAATCTTGCTCGGTAACTTGTTCCCCAAATAATCAATGTTTCATTGATAATTCCAAATCTCTGACAAATGACTACGATTCCTTGAAAATTGTCACAGTGAACATCAATTGCCATAAAAGCAATGAAGGTTCAGAAAAAAATGCACGAATTCCAATACCTGAAAATGTGGAACGAAATGGTAATTTTTTATATTCAAAGAACAAAACATCTTCTCCAATAATACTCCATCCATTGAGTGCCTGCAGTAGCAATTCTAGCACTCCTAAAATAAAATCTCGACATGGCACATCACTGACTGACCAATCCACAATTTACTCCAGTAATGGAAAAGATCGAGTTCCAAGGAGCAACGGTGATAGTCCATGCAAAAAGAATGGTTCATGGATAAACAACGGAAATGACCATCTCCTTCACCATCAACATTGTTACAATTCTTTATCATCCTCAACAGATGCGAATAATGCTGAGGCGGATGCAATAATAGCTACTTATAATAATAACAAAAATGGGGCTTGTGTCCAACCAATTGTTTCCGGAACTGCTGGTGGTGGTAATAATGATCTCGCAACTGAGGATGAGGCAAGTTCCATTACATCTTCGCCATCCTCAACAACCAGTAGTATTATTGGTGTTGGCGATAATAATGAAGAAAATGATGCAACAAGAATAAGTGGTAGTGAAGGTGGAAGCACTACAACGGGCCTTAGTACTTCAACGGAAAAACATGGACACTCCTCTGCCTTCGTTGAGGAAAAGCCGTTGGCTTTGTTTTCTCCATCTCCGATGATACCCTCATCTCATAGCACGTTGAGATGGACAAGGGCAGTTGCAAATCAGGAGAATATAGCAGCTAGTCAAAGCCAGCAGTATAATCATCAGCAATTCTATTCTCCTCAAGGGAAATGTAAAGGAGCAGGGAAACAAGCCAATAATGCAAGTACTGCGGTGGAAAAGGCACTGACAAATGAGTTTACGAGGGCCGTTGGCTGCAGGAATATTGCTGCTATAAGCAATAACATCTCAACGGGGACAACCTTATCCTCCAACTTAGTTACCGCCTCTGCCATCAAAGCTGTCAGTGAAGGTGGTGGGAATGGTGGCGGAAATGAGAGTACTACCAAGATTACTGGTCTCATTTTACAAGAACCACTTTTCCGTCCTACTTCCATAATTGGTGGTAATAATGTTCCAACCAACAACGTGGAGAGAATAAGTTTTGTTAGCGATAGTAGTGGTGGGAGCTGTGTGGAAAGTGCTAATAATACACTGCTCGTGTTCCAAGACAAGTGGCGAGTGTTATTTGACAAGTTTGATCGTGAGGGATTTGGTGAGATAACTTGGTCTGATTTTCGGGTGGCTTTGAGATCAAATGACTTTCAGTTGGCTATCGAGCCAGGAAAATTACAGTTACTTGAGGATTTGGCGAGGGTTCATTCAAAACAGACAAATAGCATCACTTTCCAGTTATTTGTCAACATTGTAAGTTACAAGTACTCATTTTTCATAACCGTTATGTAAACTGTAAGCACAGAATACTTTTATTTTCATTCGGTATTCCGATTTCATAAGCTTAAATCCGATAATTCTCTCATCAAAATATTCAAGAAATTTTTTTTCCATTTACTAACGCCGAAAATTTATTTTTCTAAATTCATTAATTTTGCATTCAATGGGAGATTTTTCATGCATACGTTAATTGTATTCTTGTAGTAAAAAACTAATTTGAACAATGGAAAATTGAAAGTTGTTTAGAATTCTTTAAGATAAAATACAATTTATAATTCATCATATCCATAATCCATACATTAACACACAATATGGATATGTAGTAGTTATGTTGCTTGCTTTTAAATTCCTTTAAAATCTCAGCTTGCATTGCATAAGAAAAGATATCTTCATCTTATGAGAAAAAAACTTCCCAAAATTGAAAGATCAACACGAAGTATACGCAGCAAGAATATAACAGCAGCTATTAAATGTAGTTTTTGAAATGTTACATTCAGTATTTGTCTATCACTTTGGAAGCTTTCGTTATATTTTTGTAGAGGACTCTACTCTTCAATAAAAAGAAATATGACAAGTTAGAAAATGATTATTAGCGACTAACAACATGACATCAGCTTTGTTTTATTACGATACGATGTGGCTACTAATCGTAAGTGAGCTTTACTTTAAGTATATAGCTTGTTACTGTTGCCTTTGAGGTCCAAATGCTGTGTGTATGTTTAAGACTCAGCCTTTCTAATTGTGAATGTGACAGGTATAAAAACATCTTCTTCCCTTCCATATTTTTCTTCATGACAAAGAATAAATTGTTACATAAGGAATTTCACTGATCTTTACCGCATCACCACCACACACAATGTTTTCATACGTCCTCCTTACTCGTCCTTTAGCCAGCATCATAACAGGAGGGGTACAAATCGTTTGCCACTTCACACAGTATGCCAACATTGTCCATCCTACCAAAAAAGAAGATTTCTGGGATAATAAAGCGGTAGTGGTAGAAAATTAATGAGACAGAGATCAACAGCAAAAATAAGTACTTTAGCATCCGCCAGCAAGACCATTCCACCTGCATAATAATATTCAACAATAGATTGTTGTTGACTTTGACGGTAAATAGAAAAACAAATGGCATTTTGTGTGGTGGTGCTAGAAAATCCATTTCTGCCCCTTGTGTTTCACACGTAAAATATTGAAAACTACCAAGAGTAATATATTTTTTCATATGTGTGTACAATATGGGACCGGCCTGTTTCACTCTTATAAGGTAACAAAATGAATGACCACATCTGCATGAACGGATAATGATAATGATTAGGAAGAAAAAGACATCTCTGTTTTTTGTTAACTCTGCCTTACCTTTTGCCGAGGCACTTATTTGATTTTTTACTTCTTATTATTGCAACTCTTCTCAAGTGGGTTTTGTTATATGATTATTTATTATAGTAAGATAATTTACCGCCGTCGTTGGTCTTGGTTTGTGTACTAAATTGATGACTAAATTACAGGAGATGCGACAACAAAATGTTCTAAATGTTTAAATCTTGGTTTTGGCTGTTGAATAGAGTCATACGCAGGCAGACACTTGTTTCTCTAACGAGAGTGACGGCGAAATATTCCTTTAAGATCTTAATAAGTGTTGTGTGACACCTCAATGGAATAGCCGACATGTATGTTTGTCTGCTTTAAATAAATAATCACAAATTGAACTCACAAATTTATAGGAAAAGTAATAAAAAATTTACAGCCTGTATGGGCTACTCTAAATACAATAATGGTTTCAAAGATTGCTATTAACCATGTCTACGCTATATACCACCCGCATTTTGCATAAAACAATGATTACGATACTTTTATACATCTGCTAGCGAAGAGACCAGTTTAAATAGAGACGATGATATAATGATAAGTATTGTGACTGTTAAAAATGCCTATCCCTCATCTCATCCTTTCTTCCTTTCTTATTTTCCTATTCTTACGTTTTTATTTTCATACACCATCGAGTTGTCTTTGGCCCATGGTCCATCCACTTTATATACCCCGCTGAGCGTTTCCCTATTTTAACCTATTTGGTTCTAAACCTTACTAGTTGTGTCGTATATGCCACTGGTATAAATTGAAAGAAAGGATAATCTTTTTTTTACTGTTTTCTTAAGATATAGGCATGACGCATGACTATGACACATGGTGACTTCTGTAATAATATTATTCATTCATATGATAAATGTGTTAGCTTGTATTAGTCTAGTGTGACGTGTGAGTTATTTACTTTTTTGTTTGTGGTAGGTAAAATGTTTTCTCGTTTTTATGAGGAGGAAAATACGTGTTGGGTACCTCACCAATTTGGAACAGGTGAAAAAGTGAGAAAATCCATATACGTTGAATCCTTGTAGTTTCCCGTCGTCATTTGCTTGCGAGCTTGATTATAGGAGCTGCATGCGGAATGCGGACGGGAAAGATCACATTAAAATACATATAACGAGGTCTGAGATCTTTGTGCCTAATAACTTGTTAGGGAGGTAATTTCATTTTGTGAGCGTAGTCCGAAAAGTCAGAAGGTCCCTTCCTGGAAATCCAATTATTACTGTCACTTTGTAGTTCAAACAAATTATGCCGCATGGGTAATGTAAAATCCACACTGCTGACAATGATCTTTAAAATTGCTTAAAAAGTATGTGAGGTAAATAATCCAGATAGGTTACAAATTTGTTTATATCAGGTACATATTATATGTACTAACTAACCCTAGTTATGTATTAAATTCAATGCAGAGTCAGTTTACTGTATACTAGGTCGGTAGTCATTCCCATTTTTTGTTTGTTTTTTACAAGATGCCATTTATTTTTGCGTTTTTATAAATTAGGCACATTTTTTCCTGCAAGCATGGTATATTCATCATAAATGTGACATCGCAATTAGATAATTACAGGCACGAGATTTCGGACGTTTTTATGTTAGAAAATTAAAATAGTGTGGCGATAGGACACACACAAAGTATGACACAACAGGTATAAAAAAGGTACAGCAATAAAACGCAATGGGTACTACTAGCTCATTGTCAAAAGCTAGTTAATCTTTCGTTTGGCAGAAGTAATAGCAGATGAAAAACTCACCTTTCAGTTACACTTTTACCCTTCACTGTTTTTAGTTTTTACCTTTCCTTTGACGATAACAAAAAACACAATTTATAAAACTCTCACTGTTCCCCTATCTTTATATTTATAAATGAGTTTTATACTTTTTCGTTTTAGAATTATCTTAAAAATATGAAACATCAAAACTACTGTAGAGGGTTTCAACAAGAGACGTTCATTAACACTAAAAATTTAGTAATGCGCTTTATTAAGCTTTATCACTAAAACTTATTCTTGTTTTCCAAAAAACTTTGAGTGAAATTTTGTACTTTTTACTCTGTTCTTTTGATGAATCTAATTTACAGTTAACAGTAATGATAAAGTTTCTAATTATGAACTTTATTTAGCCCTTGTCACATTTTATTCTTAATTGAATTACTACAGCGTGCTATATTATCACTGATAGAGTTCCATGATCGGCTTTTTTGGTATAGTCAAAGTAAATCTTATAATGCGCTATAAAATGCTTTGTCATCGTGTCTGTTTCATATTGTCATCATCATCATCATCGTATAATACAAAATCACAATGAAAATGAAACATGTTGGGTGTACTGCAATCATTTTTATCCAGTAGTCAATAGCTGTCCTTATCACATCCCATATTGTCGTGATATACAAAAAAATAAATTAGGAGTTTGCTGTTGATATAATACTGGTGCCTCCCAAAATTTTAGTTCCTCTTTTGTAATGTGTTCTGCGTTTTTATGACGATTCCTAGACAAAGCTGACAAAGGATTGATTTTTATTCAGCAGACACCATCACATAAACAAAATCGACGAAGATCAAACTTACCTGTTATACGTTACAGGCACAGGTAGGGTAAATTTGACTTCTAGTGTCTAGTGCCACTCAATATGTACAATGAAGTGGCGTTACTTACTGCCTTTGATATGGAGACTCTTTGATGTAATCTCTTCACTCTGTCTGCAGTCGCTTGGCTTGCATCGTACGTGTGTCTGTTTTTGATGAATGTACTGATTACAAATTCGTTAGAATGCAATCACTTGTGTGACTTGGTTTTTAAAGTATAAAGTACCAGCAAAAAATAGCTATAGGAATTCATTTGATTTATCCGACCTACCTCACATAATGCTGCCACAGAGGCAGGGCACCAGGATGGTTTCATCGTCATTAAAAATCTTCAAAGTTTGGACAGTGCTTCGTGTATCGGGGAGATATGATTTCAAATTTCAGTGGTGCTTCAAGTATTCCCTTTGCTACAAAATCAACCATACTGAGATATACATACATGTGAAGCATCTAAATATTTTTTTTTTCATTCTGATTTCCGATTTAAAACTAATTCAACAGAAAATCGATAGTTAATCCAAATTCATCTGCCCAACACACCAGCTCGCTTTTATGGATGCATACTGAAAAGTTAGATGTTGTATTTAAAATGATGAAATCATGAATATAAGAAAGGATTAATAAGCCCATAGTCATTCCTCTCGTTCGTCCCACCAGCTACTGATTTCCTGACCTTATCGTACCAGTTCAACGAAGGCCAATGATCAATTTCATTAATTGGAAGATAAGGGAAACTAGCCATGAAAAGTAATTCCATGAACGAAGATGAAATAATAATGAAAGCAGCAATCGTTATTCTACGTACAATATACAACACGTTATTTACATGATGGGTAACCTTTAAAACTACCCCCGAACATCGATTTTCTGGTATGAATTAATCAAGGTTAATGAGTAATCTACCAAGGAATTGAAACAACAGCAAGTATTTTAAATTTCAACATTCCATTAGCTGTATGCAAGTAAAATGATCTAACGTAAATCATCAATGTGGGCAGATTTTAGTTTGACATCAGCAATCATGTGCGGCCAGTCGGCGATGATAGAGCATTGTTACGGAGGATGATTTCCTTCTTTAATTTTCCTCTATTGCTGAAACAATGCGAGTAAAAAAGAGACAGACAGGCCAACCTTTTGGGTACATTTTTGCTGAACGAAGGAGTTGATGTTTGAAGCTCTAAGAATGCAATTTTTTCTTTCCTCTATCATCATCACATTACAAGTGCAATTAAAGGGTCAACAATGGAGCCAAAAATATTGTTAGAGGGCGGATTAAACTCACCGTAAATTAGTCCTGATCTCTGAACCAGACTTGTGCTTTAAAGTACTTTATCACACAATGGGTATCAAAAAGACCCGGAACGACCGGCTAGTACATACAAATCTTCCATTTCATGTAATAGAAAAAGTTAATTCTAGAAATGAAATAACCCTTACAAGAACCCTTCTCAAAGAGATGAAAACGTAGAAATTAAAATGGAAGGTTTTTGAGATAAAAGGGATGCCACAAAAAGCGTAAACTTAAAGAAAGCTTTATTACAGTCCAGTCCATTCATATGCGTTTATAGGTATACAATAATTTATTTTGTGGCATAGGTTAGGGTATTGTAGCCTCCAATTTTAGTTAATGATGTTTTTCTCTGGAGATTTGGATGACTCATGGCATCCTTATACATTCTCGAGCCAACTCATTGTACTTGCACGGTCGGTCTTGTATATACGGGCTATCTCCGGAACTAATGGATCATCAGGGTTGGGGTCACAGAGCAGTGAACGAATTGATAGTAACCCTTTCTGAATGGTTAGCGCTGATGAAAATAGTTCGGTGAAAATGAGCACTTTTATGCAATTAAAACGATAGTTGTGATTATAAATAACACGTTAAACGATTATAATTACACTGAATACTTCATTATATGCATTTACAAGTCAGTGCATGTCATGATAATTGCATCAACTATTTTATTTTATTTTATAGTTTTTTCATACTATTGACCTCCCCAGCTTATCGAAATTATCATAATTTATTCCTTAGTTACCATTTATGTATTATAATACTAGACTATAAATCTCTTTTAAAACGTGTATAAAATAAGAATAAACACCTTGAAGGCTACAATACTTGCGTTGTTATTGCCAGAAATTAAAAAATAAAACCAGAACAGCATTCCTGTAACTGGCTTCTGGTTTATCTGTGCCTTTTTTATTTATTTCAGATTCTATTACATTTTGCTTCTCTTTTTTACTGCAGTTCAATTTAAGAAAGGTAATAACTGCTGATCAATGATAAAGTTGGAAGCATGCTTAAAACCAAAGCTATTTAATGTGATACACATTCTCTGAACAGTGAACTTAATCAACAGAGAATATTATTGAAGAGGTAAGTCACATAACATACTGGCAGACTAGCTGCAATGCAATGAAATCCATCGGATTAAATCACAAATTTTAATGGGAATTCCTCAGGAGTGTGTATAATAGGTGGTTGTTCCATTTTCACCAAATACGTGTACATAGTAAAATAATTGATTTCCTCCAAAAAAATAGTTTCAATGGGAAAAAATATTCCAGCTTTGAAACTCCATTGTTTAGCTTACGAATGCAATTGGTACGAAGAATGAATACAAAAGAGAACAGAGTCACAGCAAGTAGTTAGCGAAGGGACCTTACAATACATGTCTAAAGCGTAACGTGATCCCGTCAGAAGTTTTGATGCCGATTTTTTACTTTTGTGTAAGTTTTTGTTCGTTTTTGGTCTACTACTAACTCTCTAATCTCTGCTCAGCTCAGTATGCTTCTTGTACGTGACATACTGAAAGGAACAGTTTCTTAAAAGTTGTTACCTCACAGAGGTATTATAACTTTTTCTTGTTAGAGCTCTGCTAATAATAATTAACATTTTCTCACCGTGTTCTTATTCCCTTATCGCACATTCTGTCAATTCATTCCAAACAACACCTTGCATTCTTTCGTTCATGAAATACAAATAAATGTACCCATATAATAATAATAACATTAGCTTTATTTTACTCTCTGACAGCAAACATTACATTAGGAGAAAATTTAGGGATTTAGAAATAAAGTAGAATGAATGGAATTAGAGGCAAATTTATATACATACATAAAAAGTTGGAGTGGAAGAATGTCGGTTTCACATAAACGAAGAGCGTTATTACATTTTTTCAGTGTTGATATAAGCTATGGAACAACAATGCATCTCTTGGATCTTTTTCCTTTATCTATTTGACCGTATGTATTGTGTACTAAATGTACATAATAAATTCAGCTATTTACGTTTAGATTCAATCAAGAATTATTTATGTATTTCACACCATTTTACCTTTCCGGAGGAGCTTGGAAAATGTGTGTGTGTGATGCTGCTGTGTAAAGAGATTATTTTGTAGAGATTAAGTACAAAACAGACTTTGTTAGAAAATAGCTTTTTGGAATCTATACAGGTCTCTTTGACGTATGTAAAGGGGTTCCTCTTACTTATTACGCTCTCTATTTTTTCTAGCTGCTTCACCACGTGATACACAATGCTACGGATAAATTGTAACGTAATTTAAACAGAAGACTGCGACGAAAAAATTTCCTTTACATTTTAATGTTGAAAATCATTTATTTTTCCCTTTTTTGAAGTGAGTGACTGTTTTTGTGTTCATGTCGACAAACAAGTCGAGAGATGGGAAGACCTACCACAAACCCCTCTATTTTGTCACATTTTACACTTTTGCTCTCAGTACATAGTAAATACATACCTAATATCCCATCCTTCACCAACAACACCGCCACAGACAAACAACTTAAAAATTCAACCTCACGTTGTAATTTTCATAGGAAAATGAATTTCCCATGCTGGTGTAGTAGTACAAAGATACCTGCATTAGTTATAGATGTACAACTCCCATATTGGATATAATAAGGCTAAATTACTGATGGGACTGTACGATGTACGAAATACAGTGACGACACAGATATATAATATATTATTGCCAGTAGAAATGACTGTCACGGACAAACACTCAAACTATATATTAGCTTAAAATTTACTATAATCCTTCCTTGCATTTGTGAAGACATGACAGAGTTGAGAGTAAAGCAGAGGCGTTATACACTCATCATCACCTTCATCTTTTGTCCTTTTCAGTGAGAAAAGAGCCATGAATTTTCGACAAGTTTATGTTGTTTAAAGAAAAGACACACCTTTGTAGGGCTTTAATTTTTATTAAACTTTACGATTCTCTGGAGTGGATACAGAGGGACAACTTGGGCTAGCCCTTAATCCACAACAGTAAAACGGAAATTCGGCTTGAGAATTGTAAACAAAATATAAAATCCTTTACACAAAATTTACGCACGCAAAGAAAACAAAAAAAGTTCCTTCTCGATTTTTCAACGCGATGAAAATGAGCATAGCTACTACGAGCAAAGTCATTGTGCTTTGATACCTGTACACAGGCATTCGATTTCGGAATCCACGTCAAACTCAAACTGAATGAATTATAAATAAATAGTGAACAAGTATAAATGAATAAAATTGTAAAAAGCATACCCTTTGTTCAGAATCAAAGGACTGTAGAAGCATAAAAGCAAATCCACCAGGTGTGCGTATGTATAAATGTTTCTAATAACTGGATTAATCGATTGGATTAAATAATGCATATTATTACTTAATTACTTAGCATGGAATGTCAAATGGCAGAAAAGTAACCAACTTACTAATAAAAGTTATTCCTGCAATTTTTAAATAACAGATCTAACAACTTCGTGTACGTGCATGCTCGTCGATATATTCAAAATTCGACCTCCTTGAGTATACTATATAAGGTCATAAGTCAAGCTTTTTAATCGCAAATTCGTTTTCATATATGGAATGCCTACAAAATCGTTGAAACTGTTTCCTTGTTCACACTTTTACTTTTAAAACATATATATACTCAACTCACCTAATAAAGACCTTTCGTTCTCGTGCAACGAGCACATTTTACGTGTACACCTCTCAATGTTTTACGAAACAACGTCAGCTCAATTTATCACCGGTACAGAAACAATAAATAAAATGGTGTGACATGACTAACTGGGCAGCATGTATGCTTTCTTTGCATCTACCATACCACGTTTGTTTATACTAAATCAAAGAAGTTAGTTCACTTTTCCTCCAACAACGAATTTCCGTTAGCTAACTTTTAGGTACTCCCACATGCTTTGAAAAGCAGCAATGCGTGCCTGTACATCGTTTTTTATTAGCAGCATACACCATACATTTTACATTGATGGTGGTTGCAGTTTCGTAATCAATATGTGACATTTCTTTCAGCATGTAGCATTTATACATTCACGGACACAAACAAAGCAGTTTTCTCCTCGGGAAAGGGTGCTATGTGAGTTTACTGGCCTTTTCTTCACCGGTAAGTCAGTCGGTATCGAACGTTTGATTTAGTAGTACCACAAATTCAACGTTGTTACCATTTTGAGTGTTTTACAACTGTACAGTGCCATTGTGCCAGTTTCGATCCAATTTCGAAAGCTGAAAATGTGTAAGGGAAGTTTTAAGCGAAAGGTTTTCTGGTTTTATAGATAAAAAAAGCTGAGTTCTTAATTTTCAGAAAAGTCGTTTCACTTTGTTCTGGGGAGTAAAATATCAACATTAAATGAAATAAAATTCTCAAAAAATTGAGTGTTTATTTAATAGTGTTGTAGAAGTAGAAATCCCTTAATGGTAGTACTGTAGCGTGAAAGTTTGGTGAAATACCTTTCAAGGAAAAGTCTCTCGCTATTACTGCAATCTCAAGAAGTGCAGCTGCAACACTTTCTGTAAGTTCTCTCTTTAAATAATAGTAACAGCTTTTAAAACTTTTCACTTTCTTACGACTACACCAACCACACAAATAAAATCGCTAACATAACTTTCCCATTTTTTTACATTATAAAAAGTAGTGGAAAAGCATTTCATTTTGATTTTCATCAATTTTCTCGCACTCTCTCCCAACCCGTTGCACAGAAGGAATGCGCATTGTTATGAAGAATATAAAAGAAAAGAAAAGTCCATTGAAGCATTTTGTATCGAAGACATTCCAAAACTTTTCTTTTTACGGCTGAACCATTTCTGATTTTCTGATATGAGTGTTCAATACAACTTTAAAATATGAAATTTAAAGTTGAGCAAATTCATTTTGAAATGTCAGAAAATACCAAAAAAAAAGAGTATTTTCTTAAACCGTATATAGCTCCGCAGGAATATAAACAATTTCTCTCCCATACTCTGTATAAACAAACTCTGAGCCAGGTCATGAACTTACCAAGAAAAGTGCAAATCCATTTAGGGAACCAATGGAACATGCTCCTTATTTGATGGTCCTTCACATGACGGAACAACGGCACGCTCTCACTCTACCATGCTTTACTCTATACATCCAAATCGTTCGATTTCTTGTAGGCATCCAAAGAGGATTTCATTTCATTAGGAAATAGAATATTGCTTTTAGCACGGTATATTACGCGTGCATTGAGAAAGAAAGCATGAAACTATCCCATTTAGCACGGAAATATTACGCATTACGCATCACCGTGCTGTAAAATGTTTGGCACAAAACGGTAAGGTGCTAGTAAACGCATTAACTAAAAAGTTTTCTACTCCTTTCCCCCTATTTATTTTCCACACGATTTTCTCCAGACATACATTTTCCATCATGATATTATGTGTGTGTATACAAACACCACACGACGTTTTTCAATCCATATGGCTTTTAGTGAGTATTATATGCACATAGTCAAGTGTGTACTCTTTCTTTCTTTCGTTTCTTGTGTGCTTTTTCATGCACAAAGCTAAATATATATGGCATGAAAAGCTGTGAGATTTTTACATCTTTTGTCATCCAAGCGAGTGTAGGCTTTTATGCGTACATGACACACAGACTTGAAAGAGGAATCAGAAGAAAGGTTGAAAAGAAAATGAAGAAAAACATAGTAAGGAATAATAATTCCAGGAAATAAGAAAAGAAAAAGAAAGGACAACCTTTTCCCCTGATATTATTTACCATCTTCTTGAGAGTAAGTGTAAGAAAACACTGAGCTGAGTAGACCTTTTTCTCTTGACCAAAAAAACTGCGTGCGTACTAAACAGTAGCAAAAGAAATAGAGCTCGCACAACAGTTTTTCCCTGTGTGCCATTTGCCACGCATTTGGGACTTTGGTTTTGGTTTCTCTCTTGTCTTTCTTTTTCTCTGTGCAAAACAGTAAGCAACAGAGGGAAATTTCATATCTTTCCAAAGAAAAAAGTGGAATCAAAAAGGGAATGTGAGAAAATCTTTAGTAAAAACACAAAAGGTTGCTTACTTTCTGTATATGATTTGGATGTGAAGGTTTCTTTACCAGATACTCATTCTGCTGTCTCTAGGCTGTATAAATAAGTTAAAGGAATAAAGAAAAAGTTTACAGAGTGAAAGTCAGAAAAGAGTCGGTGCTTCATTCTCTGTGATGATGGTGTAGTGATAGAAGAATAGCATATGATATGGTATCGTATCGTTGTCGTATCCTACAGCAGTAGTGTGTGTATCCCAGTGCTCCACTTCAGTCAGTGAATTCTCATCGCAGGTTTTCTCAGGGTGAAGAAAGTAGCATCAGAGGGAAAAAAGGCTGGTGATCTGCGTTCTTTCCATCAGTTGTTCAGATACTCGAGCTCGAGAAGAACTGGGAAAATGGAGAAAGCAGACGAAAAGGCGTAGTGAAACAAGAGAAGCGTTTAGACAGCAGTGAGAGTGAAGTCACATAGGAAGATCTACAAATTTTGTTGCTTTCATTTCATTTCAACAACAGACAACACAGGAAAACATCGCATCTGACAGGAAAGAACTAGCAGAGAGTCACAAGCAGAAGGAGAGAGATAAAAAAAAATTTAGAGGGAAGAGCTGGAGAGAAAAAACACAAGGCTTGCCACTCACATCACCTCAGATGTGGTTATAGTCTCTTGTTGACAGCATGTCTACCACTGTCTTCTGCTAATGCTATTGCCACTACAATAAAAAAATCTACACAAAAAAGTGAAAGCTGCGTTTTTATTGTGTGCTGATATCCTGATTGTGTATAGATAAAGCTGTTTTTTTCTATTCTGTGCTTACACATGCAAAGAAGGATTCAAACGAGTTTTTGACTTAGTCATCATCATCTCATTACTTTCACTCGTGTACCCTATTTTTCAACATTTTCTAACGACGTTGATAAGTAAGAATAAACGCAATTGGAAAGTCATCAAGAAATAAGGAAGATCAAGGAAAACGAGAAGACGACGACAATTGTGTAACTTTTTTTCTTAACTTTCATTCTTGTTTTGTCTTCGGGTTTTTTTTCTCGCATCATCAAATCATCTTTGGTACAAGAGATGCGTTCTATTTCCGAGAAATAATTACGAAAACGAAAATTTTCCTGTTTTCGTATTGAGTCTTCAGAGAAACTTGTGTTTTTATACTAAAGTAAAGAATATTTTCTTGCTTGAACATATGCGTGATCGGAAAATTCGTGAATACTCAAGATAATTTACTGGTAATAAAATAGAAGCATAGTTTTATGTTTTCACATTTGGCTGTACAAGAGTAAAAGTAGTGGTGTTGTGGGAATGAGCAGGAAATTAGAAATTCAACTTTTTCTCTTAAAGTTTTTCTTTACGTTCACTCGAAATCGGAAAGCAATATAGAAAGCATAGTAGGAGCAAGTTTTGGTCTATTCCCTATGGACTATACATTATTATTATTATCAAATCTGTATGTGTGTAACTAAGAACATAATCAGAAAAAGCAGTGTTGGGAATGGAAGAAAAGTATCAGAGAAAATGAGAAAGCGAAAACCAAACCACAAGAGCGGAAGATAGGTTTTGCCTCTTCTTCTGTCTATTAAACAATTTTACCTTTTATTATTGCCATTGCCCCATATACAAAATGAAGAAGTTCTTTCCACTTTTCCTTCCTTTTTGCACAACATTTTTTTGCCAAACAAGACTTTGGCTTTGGTTTCTGGCCTTTACCTCGGAAAAACTAGCACATGTAATTAAAGATGTAATAGGCAGTTGATAGACAAGGTGGAAATGAGTGAAAATGGAGAAACAAAAGCTTGCAGTAAAGTATACATTCATTGATGCGGAAAACTTTCCTTTTTTGCGCATTTAAGGTACACTATAAAATACACGTAGTGAGCGAGGTAACATGACCATGTCCAGACATTATATGCTTACCTCACACTATATACTTGTTCTCACTTTCCTTAATAAGTTTTACATGCTCACTTTTGAGTGTGTGAATATTAAGGTTATAATTACTTTAGAATTTTCACATTAACCAACTGCCAACACAAGCTAGTACATAAAATATAGGTTTTCTCATCCTCTGACTTAAGAGAGGAGACAGGAAGGGATTTAAACTCAAGTAACCAACTTTTTGGAGATAAACTACTTATGTTATGGTCATAAACTAGGATTGCTATTTAGTTATAGTATTTATTATGGATTGCATATATTACGTCAAAAGGCGATGATAACGAATTAGGAACACGAAAAGTTTTTTTCAGAAACTCACAAATTTGTTTTTGAGAATCTCATCCAAATCCTTTGCTGTAGTCAGTCCTGTTTTATGTAAATTTTGCAAAAACTTCAAGAACCGAAATGCTCGTATACCTCATACTTTTCTTGACTTTCTCTAACAAGCAATGATGATAATATTAATGAAAACGCTGCTGTTTACATAAAATTCATAGACTTTTATGAAGTGTTTCTCAAATGAAAAAATTGTTTGTTTGGCTGTAGTTCCCACAAAACTACTTCTACTCTTTCAATCAAATCATTGACACTTGACACCAATTTCCTCCGGAGAGTATATCTTGATCTTTATTATGTTACTAGATATGGTTGTATATGCGGCACATGGAAGAAAACTCACCCTACTCTACACCGCACTTGTTAACTGAAAATTCTTTTCCAAGTTTTGCTTCTTAAAACTCCTTAAAACTTTTACTAGAAAGATGGTGTAAACTAGATCACGAAATATTTCCACTGAGCAAAGTGAAAATTGCAAGGAAAGGAAAAGTAAGATAAGCTAAAATTAGGATGAGTGCATAAGTTTAAATAAGGCTGGACTTACGTACACAGTAAAAAAAGATAAACAGGAAAGGAACCACTTGACTTGATTTTGTTTTACTGACTTCTACGGTTAAAAGAAAGTAGTACATCATAAAAAAATCTGGCAAGTGAAAGTATTTTTCTTGTGAACTTACTAGACTACTCTGCACATAACGTGTACATCACTTCTTTTGTTTTCTCCATCTTTTATGAAGTACTGTAAAATGAGTTATTATGCAAAAGACTGTAAATTTTTACATAATAATATAGTTCACTGCTTTCTACATTCTTTCAACTTTTTGGCTATCCGTGATTCCACTGCCGGTAGTAAGTGGTAAAAGAGGTGAATGGAGTTTATGAGTGTGTGTTGTCTATGTGTATATACGGTGTAATGACAGATTATACAAAAAAGTGGGTTAAGCAACATCAAAACTTTTTAGAAGGTCTACAAGATATAAATATATAACCACTTCAGTAACAACGTTCTGTGTAACTAAACTGTAATGATTACTGTGTACACTGTCTCCAAAATCTCTATATCCACTTCACGTAGAATATAACAACAACGAAAACGTAACGTGTTCGTAACAACAAAGAGCATTTGTAACAAAGTGGAAAAGTGACTTTGATAACCCCTTTCTAGATCCAATTATAAACTTTTTAGTTTGATATATTACTCATACGCAGAAAAAAAAGAATAAAGTGCTGTAGAGAGGAAAAAGCACTTCTTGTTACAGTGCATCTCACATGATCATCGTCAGCATCAGCATCACCCAACGACCCAACTACCACGACCACTACTGCAGAGAACTATATACCAAGTACAACTTCTAAAAAACTTGGTTGGTTCAACTTGCTACAAACAACTACAACTTTTCTTGAACTCACCAGTTGGACTTGAGTCAATTTTCGCTGTCGGAGTTAGTTTTCCTTGTTACTTGTTTTTTGTCCCACTCACTCCCATTCAGTCAGACACATAAATTACATGCACACGTACGTATGCTCCCATGTGCAAATCCATATTTTATCCCGGCATCAGGTTGATGTTCTAAGTTAATGTATCCGTACACACTCTCACTGTGGCATTATTATTAGTGTTATTGCACACAATATGTTATGTGAAAGTAGTCGAAAGAGAGAATTTATTGATATGATAAAGAACTAATATAAAAGGGTTATCTACCAAAAGAGTTGTTCAAGAGAACTTTTTAAGTCTATATAAATAAACGTTCTGACTGAACTGAACTAAAAAGTAGCAGACTTGTAATAGGGGCTTCAAATGCTTGATGAACTGTGAATGAATTCCTCTCCGCTATATACACCTATTGACAAGTTATGCTGAAAAAAGTTGACATTTTGTAGTAGTCAGAGAAGTACTAGTGTAAACTTTCAGTGAAAATCAAAATAAAATAGTAACATAAAAGTAAGCACGTTTGGTTGGTAAAGTCCATAGGGTGGATGGCAAGGCTGGTTGTGGTACGTGAGAACATTTGTCATCATATGACGATGACACGTTAGCGTGGTACTAAAGCAGCAGTGGCGAATACTCCTTTCTTTGTTACAGTGACATGTACATATATAGACATTTAATATATCATGTTTTCTGTCATGTACTACATTGACAATACTCGTTAAAAAGAAAAAATAACTTACTGTTATGTTGTTATTGGAATGCTTGAAATCATACAATTCAACTTACCTTTTTAGTGTTCCAATAATAGAAAGAAAAAGTTTTTGAAAAGTAATGCTAGCTTACAATACAAAAGAAATGGATATATAATAACTTGTTTCGAAGGAATATACTTAAAGCTAACTACATGTGGTACATTGGTTGAGGAAAAAATGTTTGCAGCTTAATAATATACAATAGCATACAGCAATGAAACTAAAAGTTAAGAGATAAGTTTCTGGACTTTCACAATTGTGATATTTTGTTGAGAAATATTAGAGTAATATTCAACGAAGTAAATTCATCACACAGCGTATTACACACGTTTTTTATTTTTTTGTGAAACAAATTGGTCCCGTACCAGTTGCAAAAATTGCGCTGTTCGCAGGAAAATCGTCTTTTCTCTCCAGGCTCGCCGGGAAGACGGATCGCGTCGCCTGTGCTGAGCAAGATAAGCCCATTGAGCTGCAAAAGATCCTTTATGTGGATCCGGAGTCACAATGGGTAAGTTTTCAGAAAAGACGGAAGATGAAAAGAATTCTAACCATCCCATTTTTACACACACATTTCTGTTTTTGAATACAATTCATGATGGAATTTGGAATGTGTAGGTGGTTCTAAAATGTGATTATAAAAATTATCTTAACATCAGCATCCTTTTTCTGGGTACATGAAAATGCATGCTTTGTACATTTTCGCGCAAAATCACCATTTTTTTCTATCCCAAGCTTTCAATCGAAATCCATCTGCAGGTTTTTTTGTGTTTGTATGCTTCGTTTCAGCCAAATAAGCAAGGTTGGCAGCTGAGAAGAGAAGGGTGCGGGTACACTACTCATGATGATGACACACTTCACTGGTTTGTGCCTGTATGTCGAAAAAATATGCTTACGCTGTCATCTTAGGAGAGATGAAACTTTGTTCTTCAAAAAAGTAGGATGGTTCAGTTCAGGTGTGGGTACGGTACAGCCAGAGTATTAATCTATCTCGTGTCTTTGTATGAAAAACGGTATATTACGTAACAATGTACACAGAAATCCACCCAAAAAGGTTGTTATTGGTAGACTAAATCTCATTTTATATTCAATTTTTTTGCTGAAGTCATCTTTCCTGTTCTAGCACCTTTTCATCACCTTTTCGTATTTGCTGAGTATGCAAAGTAGAAAGTACAAAGAATCTATTTGGGCTGTCGACCAGGAAAATTTTCTCATATGAACGTACATCCATGCATAGCTCATATACACCTTTCCCAACAACTACAAATTGGCAAAATTTGCGTAATGAGCGCTTTGAGGTTTGTCTGCCTGCAATGGGAGTACTTATACAGGTCACCTATATTCCAGAGTGTATGAAATTTTAATGTATACAAAATGAAATTGCTAGTAAAGTATATATTATAGGTGAATTATCTAAGAAATTCAATTTTCTACGTTGGAAATAACAGTGCAATTTTCAAGGCTCAGTGGTTTCTAACGATTGTGAAATAAATTAGAGGGGTAAACGTGTAGTACCAGTACCTCACATTTTTATGTTTAAATTCCAGTACTTTGAGTCACGGATGTTCAAGTTCTAATGCATTCAAGATCGTTAGATTTAAGATAAGGAATCTTCTTTTTCTCCATTCCGATCGACTTCATTATAACTGAATTCAACTACGACAGAGCTTCCTACTTTTCCGTTGTTGGTTTGCTGATGCGTCTATAAACCTAATTTTGGTTCTTGTAGAAAATTGCTGTATGAATTGCTCCTAAATTGCATGGTTGAAAATTGGAACTGGTCATTTACATCAGCTCATCATTTCTCCGTTAGCATTTCCTCCCCTAATATCAGCCAATTTCTCTACCCTTATCTTGGCATTTTGTGCAGTTCATTAAAAACAAGAAATTCCGTCAATTTTTTTCTGCTTGAATTACTACTGTCCTTAACATTGTTTAGCCCTATGCGTAATTTAACTATACATACAACCTACCTATAAGCCTACAAACCATACTTGCTTGACTATGTACACATTCGCTGTATATTTAATCCCTATAAGAAAAACCATCGAAGAAAACCTCATGCGACGACATCCCGGAACTCCTTGGAGCGCGTATCTCTTTCACACAGGCACTCATACGCACATTTACTCTCTTCAACCATTCCCACAGATCTTTCTCAACCAAAAGTATTAGAAATGCTGATTATAATCATGATAAGTGTCTGTATACTACATAGGAACGAGCAATTCCCTTTTGCTATAATGCTTACCGTCACCACCACCACATGAAGGAAAATTTACGAGCCCATCATTTCTCTCTTTTGCCACGGCCACGTGATGTGTGGTATTGTACCCTTACACAAGCTTAGCTTGCTTTGCTTATG
Organism: Entomobrya multifasciata; assembly: GCA_034693345.1. Classification (NCBI taxonomy): domain Eukaryota; kingdom Metazoa; phylum Arthropoda; class Collembola; order Entomobryomorpha; family Entomobryidae; genus Entomobrya; species Entomobrya multifasciata. Next base: position 40,977 of record JAQFXM010000361.1, read on the forward strand.
AATGATGAACTGGTAGTAAAGATTTCATGGTGTGCAATAGTAATGTATGAAATCAAGCGTGCATATCATATAAATACTTAGGAAGCTTTTTACTATATAACGAATAGGCAAACGCGGCACGCTTAATACTGTTAACAAGAACTCACAGTTGTGATATTACAATACAAACTCTTCTTTCATTCGCATTCATATTATTATCCTTAATTGCTTTTGCATGCCTACTTGTTCTATGCGGTCTAGTGTGCGTGCCTATGACCATCATTTTCACTTCCACTTTCACGCTTCTAGAAACCAAAGCCGCTTTACTGTACAGTATAAAAAATAATGTCTCTCCTCGCATGGAATTGCATATAATTCCGCTTCGCTACTTGAAGTCAGTGAAAGCAACACGCCAACATGTACACGCCACATACACTGCAACAGAAAAATCTAGTAGAATAATATTTATGACTGATCGTGAGTGTGAATGAATCAGAGTGTTTATAAGGAAAACAATAAACAATTCCAAAATTATTATTGGAGTACATAGAATAACGATGTATGGTACTTACTTCTCAATTTCAATCTCATCAAAACATTCATAAGTACTTTTCTGGTAAAGCCTGACCGAACGACGAAGCGGCAGACTTTCATTCTTCTGTAAAATTAGCTTTGTAGGCGCATGCAATGCTCTATTAAATTTGCCTTACGTATTAGCTTGCGGGGGTCCTACTTTACTAACACGTTAAAAATAGACGTGATGTGATGGTACTAAATTCATTAAGGCAGGAACGAACTATTTTTTATTAAATTTTTTAATATATTGTCGGTGAATTTTCTTTTGGAAAGCTAAATTCTTTCTCTTTTCTTTGTTAAACATGCAATAATACCCACACGGACTGTAGACGGAGTCCATAAATTACCATCACTTTCTAATTCTCTTTAGTTGAATTAATTTTTACACATTTTGCAAGCTTAAAGGAGATATCGCACCGCACCAACAAACTACCTTAATCGTGGTAACGATTTGAGATATTTCGGTGAGACTTTTCATATAACATGCATGTTTTGTATATTATCTCAAAGAATTCTCGTTTTAACTCATTCATTTTCCTGTAGTCAAATTTGCGCTGGGTATAAAGTTAACAAAAGGCTATACTAATATAAAAGCAAAATGAATACAGAGCTGGTTTTGTTTGGTGGGTTGACTGCTGACTAAAAGTAAAAGGAAAGCATTTTCACATCCTCAAGCACCACCACTACTACTACCGCACCAGAACAACTCAAGCAGGCTGTCAACTGCTCTTTTCAGTTTTTGTGTATCTCTATATCCTATTCTCACGGCACACCTTATTACTTTATGATATTAGAGAAATGAAACTGTATGATTTTACACGTTTAAAAACTGTGCCTCGGGAAGTGTCAAGATAAATGAGATATCAAAAAAGTCGAGAGTAGGCTTTTGGTTTTGTTGGCACAGCATTTATCATTCATTAGCCGTGTTCTACTTGACAAAAGTATTACACTCACAGTGCAAGCCGCCGCCGTCGTTGCTGTTGCAAAGCTTATACTTCATGTGGGAATATGGAAATGATTCATGTCTTTGGAATTTCTTTGGGAAAGGTAGATTTTTTGTGGGGCCCTTTGTGACTGCTTTTAAGTATCATTAGTCATTACATTTCAAGTCTCTTTTTGGTAGCTGTTACGAGCTACACCTACTTTCATTTATTTTATTCCTCTTGAGTCCTCAGCTATCTCTATTATTCTACATGTAATCTATATGTTTATCGTACATGAGTAGTGTTCTGTGCTAAAAACCACGAGAATTTTACATAGTTTCTTTATCTGGTTTAACTTTGTACAATGGCAATCAAGTGAAACGAGAGAAAATTATGCAAAATGAGACTAAGGGGAATATGATTTGTATGTATACATGCACACATTAGCAATACTTGTAAGTATACTTATAGCGATAACATTATTTATATGTCTCTTCTTGATTTTGACTGAAGGAGGTGTACAAGCACCCGTATGTCTGTTTCCCAGAAAGTATAAAAGGAAAGGAAGTATAAAAAGGTAGAAAATGGAAACGAAGAAAAATCATGCTTCCTCCTTGATCCCTTGACTTTTAGCTTCTTAACTCTCAAAAATAGTATCTTGAAGAAGGGGAACAGTTTATGCAAAGGAATCTAACAAGTTAAATTGCATGAGAGTTTGAAAACGTTATTCCATAACATAATAGCTTTTTACCAAGAAAACTCTCACATGAGAATACCACACGGTGAACTGACTGAATTGCTACGAAAAGATATCGATGTGACATGAAAATTGTAAGAGAAAACTAACATATAGAAAGGCAATGAATAACTCGCGAATAGATACACACTAACGAGCCTATTCAGAAGAGAGATCACGAGAGAGAAAAAAAACTTTCTCGAAAGGTATATCACTACACTAGATTCAGTGTAGGAAAAACAAGTATATTTTTGGTAGCTTGAGAAAAATGCAGGTTTTACTATACTCGCTTGTGTTACAAGATTTTTTCAAACTAGAAGTTAGTGCAACAAAAATAGTAATAGAAGATTTTTGAAATCGCTATTGTTGAAGATGAGAAAATGATCGCAGGTATCGTTGTACGATATCTCATTTATATGAGTCTACACTTTTTTAGTGAAGTTGCAAAGATGAAAAGAGATAAAGAATCCATTTACTTCCAAATTGTTATATGTTTAGTTGACATTTAAGGTATTTTAATAACCATCAATTTTGTAAACAAGCGCAATTTCTTTTTAAGCGTAAAATGTTTGGCACATTTTCCGGTTATCATTAGATTGCAGTGCAGTTTCGAAAACACTATTCAAGAAACTTTTCCGGTGAAAAATATAATGTAAAGTTACTATCTTCTTGAAATGCTTCCGTTTTTCGTAACATGCTGCCAATAAGATATTTAGATATACGATCCAGTTATGTAAGAATCACAATAGACCTGGAAAAGGGTTTTAAAAAAGTCTGCATAAATTTATGACTTGGTATTTAGAAAAAGCTATTCAAAATTTTCTTTCATGTGTGTGATGAATATGATAATCGTATGTTTGTAGTATAAACTACAATGGCAACATCTATAGAATTTTTGCCACACGCAGCACATTATTATGCATGAACGGGTGGGTGAGGTGTCAAAAGAAATGAAGATAAACTGTATATGAAAAATACATCATATGCATTCAAAAGCATTTTTTACCAATAGCATATTAAAATGACTTTAGAATTACTCTTTCCAGTTTCCGCTTCATTTTTATTTCATATGCAACAAACAATTTTTTCAAGTTTCCAACATTTCAAGCTTGTCAACACAATTTCTTTTGCCGTACTTCCTTTTGTAGTTTGGATTCTTAAGAGCAGAATAAAGGTGGGTTAAATCAACAAACCCTAATTTAAATATAAATACATGCACATAAGTTATTCACTTCAAACTAGCTATATTTAGCAGAGTGAAAATCGAAAATGTAATGTCGTTAGAGATGTCGAAAGAGATGAAAAATCGATTGACAACAATTCTTGGAAACAATAAATATTTTTGTGGAATGTATCGGGTGTTCGGCAATGTTTTCATATAATATAATTTGCCGAACATACAATATTTTTATTAGAAAGCACGCTTTATTAAAACAGAACAAAAAGTAGATCAACCCACGCAATACGCAATACAGAGAACTTATTATTAAACTAGATGCTTGGAAATTAAATATGTCATAAAAAAGATTTTTGTGAAAGAAGTTGTAAGTAGGGTTTACATTGTGGAGTATTTCGTTATCAAAGCAAAAGATAAAAGGAATTCATAAATTCACTACATTTCAATTATGTTTTCATTCCGCGAAATACAATCATTTACTTTTGCTTGGTTTGAACTGAATTGTCATAGGTTTGTATGTACATACATGTAAGAAGAAGGCCAAGTATTTCAGCAGCATATTGTAGCAATTTCTGTCTTCATAATATTAAAAACATAAAAGAGTTCAGACTCTTGTCTCCATCTCCACATTTGGTATTGTTTTGCGCTGTTTTCTGGGAAAGGGTTTTTCCTACGTTCTTTGAAAGAATTTGTTCAGTGACTTGAAAAGGATTTGCAGTATTTGCATACAACATAATGACATGGGATGAAAAGAAGCAAATACTGGAGTCATAACCAACAAGCTACTGTTGTTCTATTTCTCAATTTGCATATAAACATACCAAACTCTGCTATAGTCATCTTTAAATAAGCATGTTTTGTAAAAGAACGTTTACGATCGCACACTGCTGTGCTATCTCTGAGAAATTTCTCAACTAGAGAAAGCCCAGTGTATTTCATAAATCCACAAAACGTGCCAAAATCTTAAATATTTTAGTATAATTTGTTAAATATGGCAATTCTCAGTATTGTCTGTGTACTCTTGAATTTTCATAAATACACATGTATGCCGTGGGCACGTATACAAAGAAATATTATATATTAGATAACAACAGGAAAGGCAGAACTTTTTTGTTTTTGTCCAAGGGAAAGAATTTCCAGAAAACTTGATACATAAAGAGATGTGAAGCAAGAGGGAATGCAAGTAATAAAACACATGGAAAGGGAATTACCGCAAGACATTAGTTTTAATGACATGAATAATGGCGATATATACTTAAATACTATTACTATTACTACACTAAAATACTACTATGATGCCTTTATAATCTGCTTCTGTGTGCTACGTATCACTTACAATAGGAAACTACTCACACAATCGGACTAGCTAAATGCTAACAATACAACAATGCGTAATTTCAACTTGTTCTCTTTTGGTACGTTATCGACTTTTTGTTAAACTGCAAAAGAAAGATGCGATGAGAATACAGAGAAAATAACAAGCGAAAATGAAATAAAAAGAAAAATCGAAGGAAAAATGTGTAATAGTAAAGAAAAACGAATAGTTATGTTTTGGTTCCTACTCCTACACACTTTACTACACACGTACGATTAGATGTCTAGTTTTGGCTAACTTTTCTCCGGTCATTTTATAACAATAATGTTCGTAGTCAAGAGTAGTAGCATACCAAACAGTAAATGACCGAACAAACTAATATCCTCACTATTACAATTTTATTGTCTCCTCTTCTCTGGTTATACGTAAGGCTACGCAAAAGTGTACTACAAGTTGCTTACATGCAATGGCTGCACATTGCAGCCATTTACAGCCAGCAAAGCACACAAAGAGTCGATTTCTTGGTTGGAAAGGTTGGTATTTTTAGCTAAAAGTTTGGGAAAGGATAAATGAAAAGAATAATAGAAAAAGAAGTGTGGAATGCAAAGATTTGAGGAAGGAATTATTATACCATACAAAATATGTACATTTACACATTCACATGGGAGGAAAATGGGATGTACAATGTATATCTAATATGAATGGTAGTAGGCTATAAAATATTGTAGAAAAAGCTGCGTTCTTACTGAGCTTACACAAAATGTTAGATAGTTGTATGTATTAGCTATATATATGACTATTTATAAAGGTTTAGTGTCATAATTTGGTGTAATATGAAGAAATACAAAAGTGGTCCGATGGGAAAGTAAATCTATTAGGCAGTGTTATGCTACTTTGCCATCATTATAAAGGCTATCAACGATGTACTAGTACTAGTGTATGGTTTGCTTTTGATATGACTGAGAGTAGATATTATATCACAAAGCAATGAAGAAGCAGACAAGATTACTGGTGTCATAGAAGAATCTGATGGGCTGGCAGTTTTGCTAATAGAAAATGTTAGAATAATAGGAAGAAGAAAATAAAAGAGAGTCATTTGGATATACTATTTATCCTCAACGGAACACTATGAAAGAGTACAACTTCATTGTTCTCTTTTCTCGTAATCTATAGGATTTTCTTTTGTGATTACTTTCACAATGGAAATGGCTAAAAATACACTATAAGAAGGCTATAACAAGTAAGGACAGTATTACAAAGAAAGAGCTGGCAACGAAGGGCGAAGTTGGTAATGTGCAATCTGCTAGTGATTTCAATCGGACCGTTTTCCAGACAAGTTAGTAGCGATGTAATAATTCCATTCATTGTGTATAGGTTGATAAACGAAGAAAAGATCATTGGCGAGGTTAATGATGATGGTGCAAGGGAATAGAAATATGGATCCAACTGGAGAAACAAGACATCCTGTTAGACATCTTTGTAAAACGGGAAGTTTGTAGCTGATTGTATTTGTGATTCTCCAGGGAATAATTTTAGCGAATTTGCTTGAATCGTTTTGTTTACTTTATCGTTAGACGAGTTTAAATAGTTCAAATAAAACAAAGCAGAAAAACATTGTATGGAAATTGTAGATGTCGAAACCATAATAGTTGAGTTGGAAAACTGCACCCGCACAAAATAAATATGCCCTGTATGAATTGTATTTCCTATATTCATTTACAACAGCTATAGCTTGAGAACTCAGATTCACTTATATTATCAATGTAAGTTAGTAAGTATGTATATTTTATATGTGCATGAGCATCAAAAAGAAATAGCATCTTGTGGAAAAATTCATGATGATTCATATTCATTCTTAACTTTTCTTGTAACAGGTTGTAGCGATGATAATTTTCTTGGGAATATTTGTAACAACATTTGTAAGATCATTTTACGCTTTAGACTTTGAGTACGTACATCTTATGTCTAACAGTACTTGTGCACAATCGCTCCGAAGATGAAGAACAATGATCATAATCATTTACACGATGGCATACTACCCTTATTTTGTGATGATGGCTTGTTTTACCTGGAGCTCTGCTTGTATATTTAAAGTCATTTGCATACATTAAAGCTTTCATAATTTACGCTGCACATAGGAAGAGGCGATGTTTTGATCAAATGAAAGAACAATTTTGCTTCTAAAACAAAGACGTTGATGGAGAGATCCTGGATCCATAAAGCAAATAATAATAATAATGTATGCATACAAAATACAAGCTATTTTTACAAATTATAGATAGATGTATTCACATTAGTTTTTATGTTATGGTCGTACAAGGTTTTGTTTCAAAGGAGCAATATGAAGATGAAGTTGTGTTGGGAATTTGAGAGGTGGATTACAAGTTTTTAAAAAACGTAGGATTTACTCTCAATAAAGGAGCAAAAAGTGTGGCTTTTATGCTCTTTGTGCGCTTGTATCACGCACAGGTTTGATGGAGACCCTCTTTCTTTCTCAGAAGGTAGTGATTCAACTGAACAGCGCAATATCTACAAAATGTTTGTATACTATGTATTTTATGTAAACCTGCAAAACAGAATACCTTTCCTTAAACATGCTCATTAAAGTCAACAGTTTATAATGCTTACCTCATAACAATGTCATCATGTAATAATAGTAATCATAACATAATGAGTGTTTCCGAGGTCTCATCCTCGCTTTCGAGTACACAGCGTACTACAAACTAGATTAGCATAAAACTTAAAAGTTATGAATGAGATTCCCTAAAACATTCCAAGGGACTATGTTTCTTGAAAATCTACAACAGAACGCTTCATAGCTATTACAGCACATAAACAAGTCTAATAACTTGCTTACAAGAAAAATTCTACGGGGAAGAATAGTATTTCTTCTTCATCCAGGTTATCTTTAAGTCCATGAAATTGACATAGCAAAAGCATTGCATGTAAATTATACGGAAATTCAGCCGCTAACTTACGTTTGTCCAAGCAGTTTTTTTTCGTTTTGTTTCTAGAGTTTAAAAAGTTTCATTTCCAATCGCTCGTAAAACTTTAATAAATAAGATTCGGTCAGACGACAGCGTCTCAAACTGTAGCATTTAAACATACATCGCTAAACATCCTAAAAGATATTTAGGAAACAGAAAAGTAAGAAATTGTAAAAAATATTTCATGATACAAAAAAGTTAGACTTAATTCGATAACAGTTCAAAAACCGCATTAAAATGCTTTTATCGTACATTTTAAGCCACACATCCCAACCAAAATCGTTATTGTCATTTCTATTTTTAACCAATTTTTTTGTATGCTTTTTAACTTTTAACAATGCACAACAGAAAGTTTTTTATGAATTTAAATACACATGCATAATAAACAATTGAGTAATAAATTGTTTTTAAAATGGTTGTACAACACAGTATGAGGTTAAATTGCCCACAAAGAAAAACCTACGATAAAGAGTTTTTATTCCCTAATGATGTACACTGTACCTCTGAGAATAAAGATGCAAGACACAAAAATCATAGCATTGTTGAGCAAAAAGTTACATATTATTTAATGTAAGAAATCGTGTTTACATTTTTATTTGGTAAAATTGTAAACACAACATGTTATATGGCCAACTTGCATTTTACTGTCCTCTGTCTATAATGCAGCCTACACCTTACACCATATTTATTCAGAGTTCAAATATTATACTCTTTTTATATGGAAAAAACTTCATTCCCTAGACAGATTATGAAGTTTAGTGATGGAGGTGGTGAACTGCATAATTCTGTCTTCTCCATTTTTGTTCAAATTGTACTCAAGCATATCCTTTGTAAAATGCCTTTTGAACGAGTAAACAGTGCAAAATTTGAATTCAGACTGCAGAACATTATTACAAATATATTGTACAGATGAACCTGTGTACATTACAAACATTTAGTATTCACACGATAATGAAATGCTGTTTGTTTGCATCTCATTATCATAATACCAGGTTGATGACTGGTGGTGTTTTACAAGTAATCAGGAGACCGTGATCTCACGATTTCTGTCACGAGGGGAAATTAAAAAGCAGCACAATCTTTTTGTAGGTCATTTCTACTGATGATGGCTGCTAACCTCTAACCTTTTATCAACGTGAAAATTTGTTTTACTTTAAATATCATTATTAGTTGTTATTCTTATGGTGTTGAGTTGCTTTTGCTTTTCCCAAAACAGCTCAACGCGTACAAATAATTTTATTCTGATATTTAACATTGGATCGGCGCAGTGATCGTGTGCATATATGCCTCCCATCCCTGTCTATCTATGTTTGTATGCAAATGTAAAGTGTAGGCGTGATGTTTCATCGGATTAAAGGATCATCCCACTGAGATTCAAACTCACGCACCACGACGTCAGTGTCATCATTTATGTTTGAGTGAACATACCAGGAATCGAATCGATAAAACAGGAAATAAATTCGGAGTGAAAACATATGAACGAATACTCATATATACCTAAATAATATTAAAACGAAATCGAAATATACATGTTGAACATAAATGCATACATGCATAATACGCATTGTCTGTCTAATATAAAGTTTGCATAGCTATGCATACATTATGAGGAAACTGAAGTTGATTAAAAAATGAGCGTGTTAAAATGGAAACAATGAAAAAATCTTTTGTCTGACTGAACATTGATTTAAATGCTAATCCGCTCTTATTTTATTTGCGCTCTATCAGTCATCATCACTTTTCTGTGAATTAAATAATCATTGTAAGCAAAGAACTTGAAACTTTTAGATTAAAATCTATTCTACCCATTGACTTTTTGAGGAAAATGATGCAAAATCTGCCTACGTATGTATATTTTCTCCATCCAATAACAAGATCATTCAATCCACTGACAAAAGAAATGGAATATATATATATACATAGACTTTTTTTCGTCTACAGCCATCTTGAAGACTCCTCTTATGTTTCCTCTTATCACTATCCATAATCATTCTAACCCATCCAATTTTGTTGCGCGAATCTGCAATAAGACGGCTGTTACTTTGAGCACTCTGAGGAGTTGACTACTTTACTCTTCGATAGATTCGATGTCTACTTTAACGGCAGTTCTATATACTTGATAGAAAACTTATATGTGAAGACTTGATTTAGTCAATCAGAATAAAGTGACTTTTCTGTACAGTTACCAAATCTTCAGTTGATACTTCCAAAGGTACTTGGATTTCCATTTGTCGTATTAAAGGCAGATACACATGCATATATGTATGTATACATATATTGCCTCTTTTTTCAGCAAAAGTGCACTCGTAATATTATCTAAGCAAAGGCAAGAAGAGTACCAACTACTGCCTTTGGGTTTTGGGGTATAAAGAAACTGTTGAAGCTCCCTTATATTATGTTGTGCGTTTGAGTCACATAACGTTGATCTTTTAGCCCAAGAAAAGTGTGATAAAGGAGATATGATGGAGGTTGTATTTCAATAAATAAGACTCAAGAAACGAGTGAAGCATACATAAACCAAGCAGAGCACTTTTTTCCCTTTCAATCTTTGAAAGGAAAAGCAAAATGTTGTGAAATACAATGATGATGTTGCGGAAAAGGAAAGAGCAATATTTTAAGTACAGATGGTTGTGTTTGTGGTAGTTTTCTGCACTTAACTATAAGCTAAAAAACACCAAAATAAGCAAGAGGTTCAAAAATGGTTTGTCTTCCAGTTCATTTCGGAATCTGCATATTATGGTGTGATGACATGCCTCTTTTGCACTCGGCAAGTGAAAAAATGATGTGTCATAAACCACGATTGCAATATATACATATGTACACCCTAATGTACTTTATGATATGATAACCCACAAAAATCGGTGACAGCAAACATGTTGTTGTAGCATATCTTTGGCAAAGAAACTGACTGTAAGATTCGTAAATGTGACGCTATATATTAATCTGCCTTATAATATTAGACTAATTCTTGGGTGGGTATGATATGCTGTTCAATGTAAATATCATATTATGGGAAAATTGGTAAGCTAAACAAGTATTCCAGGGTAAATTGAGACATCAACAGGCGACAGTCGGGTTAAAATTATAAATCAATTCTTTCGACATAGATCATAAAATAATGCAGAATTACTGATGATGAGCAGAAACCCAGTATTTTGAAGTTGGTCATGGTCATATATGTTTCGGTGTTTTATAATAACGAAGCCAGACGTTAACTAAAACGAGCTGGAACAAAAAACGTTCATGTAAAAGCAGGAAGTGTTAGTAATTTACCATAAGTATCTATCCATAAAATCTAGTTGTTCATGCACCAATGAAATTCACAGAAGCTGAAATATTGTCATTTAGCTGTTGTTGTTTTTCGTTATCAATGCATTCTCTGTGTAGAAAAGAAAAACCTGCTTAGTTGCAGGAACAGCCTAAATGAATACATATTATGTTCTAAATTTGTCGCCTGTGAATGCTGCATTCCCTTGAATTTAAAGTACACTTTGCATATTTGTACTCTATGCGTGACTCATATTTACATTTTAAGCTGGGTTGGGTTTGGTTGCTCTGTTTGCATACCTCAATGGAACTTGACACACGGAATGAGCACTCTTGTCACATAATCGTTTTTGATGTGTCATTGTAACTCAAAATACATGTTTTCCCACAAAACGTAACATCGATTCATATCATATCCTTTAGGCCCTTATACATTGTATTGTAACTCATCTATTTTATAAAATCTTCATGAATCACGACTTTTTATTTAACGCGTTAGTTTCAACTGCACAACAAAACCAAAGTGTGTACAAAAGTAGAAATTCATCAAATCACGATATCGCCATATTCGTTTTAGTTGTTTTCTATTTTCCCCGTTTTTTCATGTGTAACTTAACTATATTAGATTTCCATTATTACAAAGTTTTCGAAATAAAATACTAGTTAAATCGGAATTACTTTTGGCAATACCAGCTGGATTATAGTACTACAAATTTAACATGTACAAAATAAACCTATATGCCACCTTAATATGTAATACTGTTAAACACTACGAACAACTTCAAATTATGAGCTTGCTAATATGAGAAAACATGTTGCAAAAATTAATTTCATGTGATTAATAATTTTCCATTGAATTCGCAGTCGGTTTATTACACAACGTAAAACACCATGCCTATTTTGGTTTACACTAGCAAGTTAATTTATTAAAAGTGTCTAAATAATAGATTATATACGCTATACGTAATAACTTTCAGTTGAGTTGTACATTTCGTCCTGTATGATGTTGAGGTTTTTGATTACCAAAAGAAATTTCTCACAAACAGTTCCTCATTTTATAGACTCAGTGCGCAAATATTTTCCCTAATCTCTATTTATTTTGGTGTTTATGCGATGATAAGTTTTTCGCCGTTCATTTCTACACCATGCTGTCCCGGTTCTCATATTTCCATTACAATATCAAATATGCGAGTGTACTTGATTCCATTTACAAAATATAAATCTGGACGGTATTAACAATGAATGTAAGGTCGGTAGTAAAAGCTTCTAAAAGCTTATAGAGAAACTATCCGATCCGATTGTAACTTGTAACATTCAAATCATAATTTTCGTCGTAATATGCTTGTTTGGTTGGTAGCTAGTTGAACCTTGAATAATGTTATAAGTGCAATGATAAGTTATTTCTAGCATTATAAAATTTTGCTCACTGTACTTACAATGCAGACATATACTTTATACTGATGTGACTTCGTTCACATAATCAAAAATTACATGGATAATACGCTAGGAGAAAGCTATAAAAATTCAACCGGCCCCTCACCAAAATGATACAACGGAAACAACTTTTTTGCTGAACCAAAATGGAATACGTGTAATCATTTGGCGATTTTATTGACCCATTTGCAAAATATATGCTCAATTAATTCATCGGAACAAATGTGGTTTGATCCTACAAGTTGCAAGTACGTTAAAACATTGTTACAAAATAAGCTTTGTAATATATGTACCGAACGTGGGTTTTATCATGTATGACCGGCTACTTTACGAATGAATAGTTGTGAAATATCTTGGTATTTGCACAATTCCTTTTACCAATTAAGAGATTATATAAAATGCATACATTATATGTACAATTAGTAAGAATTTACTGTTATAATGAAAGCAAAGGACGATTACATATATGTTTTCTCTTGGTATTGTCATACATCATAACAACATATTTTATCTTTTGTTAACTCATACATTATCATCAATCAGGAGTAAATCTCC